>JZKD02S1775988.1:14828-31763 GCA_000966675.3 Picea glauca | reverse complement strand
TACTTTGTTACCAGAGTTCTGAATATAAAGTATTTGAGGTTGATCTATCATTATCTTTATTTGAGCTGCCCATGTTCACTCTATTAAAGTTATCTTATGCATATGGACCATCTTGTTTTTATTTTTATGTGATCAGAAATACTTAGTCAAACTATTATGGATGTGAGGAAACTTTGCTTATTTTCTTTAAATGTATGAGTGTGCTTGGTTCTTGGTCCTTGGTCCTTTATTAGGAACTTCCTTTTAAAAGAAAAGGAAACATTTTCCTTTTATTTTCTTGCAATATTTATATTTCTTTGAATTACTACGACGAACTTTTTCCAAGTCCCACATTCTGAATATCTAGAATTCCCAAGAAAATATAAAGAGGAGTACCACTTCTATAAAAACACAGGGGGATCTACATCCTCGTGAGGTTTCTATTTCAGTCCTAAAAAATTGAAGCATCAACATTTTTTGCGACCATACTGGGGAACTAAATTGAAATTTGTAATTTGGTTTCACATTTTTGAAAAATATATGACTTTGCCACAGGCTGATCAACCCCACTTAGAAATTGGATTGAACAATGAATGAAGCATCTTACAACAGTTATACAATCTGGTAATAACAAAAACCAAGACCCAAGAATATTTAGAAAGGTCCTCGCAAATATTAGTCCAAGAAGAATAAAGAGAAATCCTTTGGAGACAGAGGAGAGACAAGCGACAAGACCAAAGAAACCAACAACTAGCTAGAGAAGTACAAGAACAAGGTCGAGATTGAAGTTGGAAGAATAAAAGGGACCCATTACCAGAAGTAAAAGAAAGAAACTCTTTATTCTTACAAGTGAAAAGAATATTCCTGGAATCTCTCCAGAGATGGTAGAAAGAAATGAACAACCTCGAGATGAGCATCAAGAGGAAAGACACGGAGGTGGAAGAGATGTTGCAAGAAATCAAGAAAACTCAAGATTTGAAAATAGATGAAGAATAAGAGATTCGCCTTTGAATGTTCTAGGTGAGAAACATGAGCTCCATGTTCTCCCTAAAGGAACCCTAAATGAATTTTCTGGAGACGGAGCAATCGATGCAAAGAGGCATCTGCACTTATTTCTTGATGTTTGTGATTTTCATCGTGTTGAGTATGACGATGTCATGGTAAGGTTGTTTATGCAAACCTTATCAGGAAGAGCATATGAATGGTATAACACATTTCCCAGTAGATCAATTCACTCATTTAATGACCTCGAAGCTATGTTATTGACTATGTTCGCCCCTCCAATTGTTTATCATACCCTTCTCACCAATTTCACCCAGATTGGTTTGAGGAAGACTGAAAGGATACAATATTTTAATCTCAGGTTCAATAAAATCTTGAGTAGGTTTCCAGAAGATAAAATACCAAATGACCCAGTCATTCTCGGTTGTTATAAGAATGCAATGCCTCTTAATGTGAAATATGCTATCAGAACATCCCAAATGGATACCTTGGAGGAGGCAATGACTAAATCCATTGTGAAGGAAGAAATTATGATTGAAATAGGTGTCGACCTCGACATTATACTGAGAAAAGTACAAAGGCAGTTGGGAGGATTAATTATTGAGAATAAAGGAGCTTCTAGTTCAAGAAAGAATTAAGAATTCAAGCCACGACCGACTCAAAACCAAACAATGGGAGGAGGATTTTTCAAGGGAACCATACCTGATGTAAAGGTTGACCCTGTGGTGACACAAGAAACTAACCAAATAATTGAAATTGCACTTGACCCTGTGGTGACACAAGAAACTAAGCAAATAATTGAAATTGCACAGATGAATATAACTATTAAGCAAATGCAGAACGAGATAACCAGACTAATAAGGGGAGATAATTTTGTGGGAAATATAAGAATGCCAACCCCATAGTAAAGAAGGAACCCTCCCCAAGAAAATAGAGTGAGGTTTGGAAACATAGATAATACACAAATACCAAGGGTTCCCAGGCAACCTATTCCCATTGCAACTGTTCTGGATGATGTGTATGGTGAGAAAATAATTGAACAAGAGAATTATTACTCACCCAATGAGAATTTTGAAACTGTGTAGATGGATGGATGAGAGACGTCCATGTATATATTTGAAGAAGGTGACAATGACCCTAACTCGCAAAAAAATGTCTCCTAGACAAGAGGATTTGTAAATAGACCCAATAATAAGAATGAATATGAAAAAGAAAACAAAAAAGATAAAGAAAAAACAAATGAGAAAAGAGTAAATGAGAAAGTGACAAATATAATTGGAAGTAAAAGGAAACACCTGACGTCAAACTCCATTCAAATGACATATAATTTCGTAGAGGACTTAAGTAAATTAAGGATAAGTTTTCCCTTTACAAAAGTGGGGAAGATTCCCCAACAAAGAGAGAACATTTTGAAATTGTTGGAAGATACATATGAAAGAGAAGAAGTTGTTGTTACCAGTCCAAAACAAAGCCAGAGCCAGTCAACTGCCAAGCTGAGAGGTAAGATTCCTCCCTTTTACATTTCAATTGAAAAGCATGATGTTGCACTACATAATTGTTTAGTTGAAACTGGAGCAACAAATAATATCATTCCACTGGCGGTCATGGAGGCATTGGGCACGAGTTGCACCAAGTATTATGAAAACAACGAAAATATATATGCAATTGATTCTATAAACATGTCAGCTTATGGAGAAATCAAAGAATTTTATGCTTGGATCACGACAACCCCCCATATCATTACAATTTTCAATATCATTGTGTTATATCTTCCTCCAGCATATGGAGTTTTGCTTGGAAGAGATTGGACATCCATGATCAAGGGATATATAATGAACGATGGAAGTTGTATGATGCTACCTGGAAAAGAAGGAGAAATGATTAAGGTGCCCCGTGAACCTAGAAAACTCTTCTCTTTCAAGAAGAAGGACAATGAATTAATGGAAGATTATATAGATGTTGGGATTGGAAAATATGATATCCTAGACATGGAACATAATGAAAGCCTAGAGCAAGTTGAAGACACAAAGAATCAAGAATGTTTGTTTGAAGGCTATTGGAGGATGTCATTCGATGGAGCCTGTTCGAACTCCGGGAGCGGAGTTGGAATTGTTCTTATGAGTCAAAATAAGGTTGTGCATCCACATGCTATTAGACTGGAATTTTCATGCACTAATAATGAGACAAAATATGAAGCCTTGATTCAGGGGATGATCCTTGCACAAGAAATGAAAATAGAACATCTAATTGTGATTGGCTACTTCGAGTTGGTGATCAATTAGGTCACCCAGAGGTATAAAATAAAAAAGGAAATACTTAAGTTATATTTCAAAAGGGTTAACGAATTGATGGAATCTTTGATCTCCTTTAACATTATTTCATTCGAAGGGACAAGAATCAAAAGGCAAATTCATTGGCCTTGGTGGCCTCATTGTCAAACCCATACAATGTCCAAAGAAAAACATCTTTCCAAGTAGAGAGAGCATTCTGACCTTTTGTGCCTAATAACATTGAGTATTTGCAAGTGTTTGAGAATGATGAACAACTGTAAATTGTTTTGTTGAATGATGATGATGATGATGAATACAATCACATGTATGTTTTCCCTAAAGTTTGTATACAATCTGAGTCTCTTTTTACAAAAGACGATCATGCTAAGAATCTCCTTGAACAAGTTTGATCGAGATTTTATGAGTAGAACGAAATGAATACATATTATTATTAAAAGATGCTTAACACAAAATAAAAGATATACAGTAAAACCGGTTTCTATTCAATAAGGAAATAAGCTGAAACTATAAAATGCAACGGAAAACAAGCTTGCTAGAATGGTGGCGGCTTATCTCTGAGAAGAGATGCGACGATTGCGCTCATTCGCAAGAAGATGATTACAATGAGGCTCTGAAGGCCATTTTAAAATAAACATGAATGTCAAAAACCCTAGACATCAAAAATCCTAACCCTAGGAGATGAAGCGCCAAAAGTCATGTGGGCCCCATTTGGGTAGGTTAGTACATCAACTTTTTGGGGTCGTAACTTTTGCATACGATCTCCGTTTTAGGCGCATGATAGACTGCTGGAAATTTCTATCCGATGAATAGATTCATTTCCATTAGATTGTGACTATGTTTACAATTTGACTATGGTGAGCCTTAAAAACATTGTTTAGGGGCTCAAAATGACCCCAAAAGTTAGGGACCCGAAAACTTGGAAAAACATGCCAAACTGGAAAACTGCCAAAATGAGCCAGCTGGAATAGGTGGGAGGCCATAGAAATCCATATGGATCAATCCTCCCCCTTTAGGAAGAAATAGTCTCCATTGCGTTGAGTTCCCCCATCAGATGAAGATTTTTTTTTTGAATTTGGCCCTGAGTGAGCCACTTGCCTTGGTGCAGGAGATGCCTTGCTTTGACAACTCGATAAAGCTGGATCCTTTGTTGGCGAGTTTCCTTGATCTGTTTGTCCACAATATGATCACTGGATTCCTGTTGTATGCAGTCGAGTTGGGATCTGTTGGTGTCAGATGTTCTGCTACCTCCAAGGTGTCCAATAATGGTGGGAAATAAAGTTGAAGGAGATCCACGTTGAACACTGGGTGTGGGCCAAGGAAAGGAGGAATGTTGACCTCAAAATAATTATCACCCACATATTTGGTGATGGTGTATGACCCATAAAGGAGTGGGAGAAGCTTCCTATGGGGTCCTGTACGACATTCTTTCTTCAAGTGCAACCAAACTTTGTCTCCCACCTAAAACTTATGTGGAACCCGGTGTTGATCATGGCGCTGCTTGTACTTGTCATTGGACTTCAGTAGGATATCCTGAACCTATTGGTGGATGTGTTGGATCCGCTCAATGAACTGAGTGGCTTTTTCAACTTCAGTTGGAGCAGGAGATGAGTTGGTCGAGGTGACCACATGGGTCAGTGCAACATCTATGGGACCCAATGGTTGGAATCCCAACCCCACCTGAAAGGGGTTGTGGTTGGTTGAGCTATGCAGGGCTCAGTTGTAGCTATGCTGGACATAGGGAAGATTCTCATCGCATGTGTGAGGGTTCTTGGAATTATACATGCAAAAGATATGCACGATCATTCTATTTACGACCTTGGTTTGGACATCTATCTGGGGGTGGAAGGCCATGGATTTGGTGAGCTTGGTGTCCAGCAGTGACCAGAGGCTCGACCAGAATGTGTTGTGAAATCGATTCTCCCAATTTGAGACAATGGTTTGTGGGATTCCAAAATGCACCCAGACTCATTCAAATAAGAGCTTGGTAGTGGCCTCTGCTATGATTATCTTCTTGCAGGCGTCCAAAATCACCATCTTAGAAAAGTGATCAACAACCAAAGAAACACAGTCATTTCCTCACTTCGTGGACGAGAGGCCCAACATGTAGTCCATTGAGATGGATTCCCATGGAACGTCAGGAGTAGGCAGAGGGATGTATAGACCCTATATCTTAGTGTTCAGTTTGGAAATAGCACAGGTAGTGCATGATGTGATATACTTGCTAACCTCCTGTCAAAGTTTCGACCAGTAGAAATGTGTCTGCAACATTGCCATTGTATTTTCGATGCCGAAGTGTCTTGCCACCTGACTGTAGTGGTATTCCCAAATCATTTTCGCTTGCTTTCTTGATGGAACACAGATATGGCCCATACGACATAATAACCCATCTTGAAGATGGAAATTAGTGACAACTGTGTTTGTGCCCAACATTTAGTAGGTGGTGGCGAAGTCTGGGTCTGTCTCATAGAGTTGGGGCCATCCAGAGGTCTCTTGGCCGCAAGATTCTAGCACCATGGTGAGTGTCACAATTGGTGGTCTCCTGAGGCAATCATTGATGCAGTTGGTGCTTCCTGTTTTATACTTGATGTTGAGGTGGAATTGCTGCATGTATGTGGAAAACTTCTGATGGTGGTCATTCTGCAATTTTCCTTATGTCTGCATGAACTGTAGTGGCTTATGATCGGTGTGGATGACTGTCTCCTTCCCAATAATGTAGTGTCTCCACTGGAGACAAGCTTGCACAATGGAGTACATTTCTTTGTCGTAAGTAGGGTAGTTACAAACAACATCTGATAGTGTCTCACTATAATAGGCCATGAGGTGGCCGTGCTGAGTGAGAACTGTGCCCACATCATAGTCTGAAGAATCTGTCTCGATCTCAAAGGGATATTGTAGGTCCGATAGTGAAAGTACTGGGGATGATCACAAGAACTGCTTCAAATCATTGAACGCTTGTTGTTGGGACCAACCCCACACAAATTTCTCCTTACCACCACCCCTGGTTACTTGGCTGAGGGCCTATGCAATATGGGAGAATCCCAGCACAAACTTGCGGTAGAAATTGGCAAGGCCCAAGAAGCTCCGAAGCTCAGTGAGTTTGGTTGGGGCTGGCTAGTCATGGATGACTTGGATCTTGGTTGGATCCACATGTATGCCATGTTGATAAACAATGTAACTCAGGTAATGGACCTTGTCTATGTTGAAGGAGCATTTTTCCAAGTTGGCGTATAGCTTGTGCTGCCGCAAAGTGTGCATTACTTGTTGAATATGTTGCAAGTGTTCTTCCCAAGTCTTGTTGTAAGTGAGAATGCCATCCAGATACACCACTACAAAATTATTGGTGAATGGTCATAGGATATCATCCATCATCCTCATGAAAGTGGTTGGAGCATTTGTCAAGCCAAAGGGCATGACCAACCATCCTAAAAGACCTTCCTTTGACTTGAAGGCGGTCGTCCATACATCTTTTTGTTCTATCGAGTAGCCAGACTTCAGATCAATCTTATTGAAGTATTTGGCCCACGTGAGCTGATCAAGGAGGTCGTTGATTCGGGGAATCAGGTACTGGTTTTTTACTGTGATTTTATTCAAGGCTCGATAATAAATGCAAAGTCATCAGGTTCCATCTTTCTTCTATACTAACACGATTGGGCTACCACAAGGTGATGAGATGGGATGGATGTGCTCCTTTTGGAATAGTTATTGGATCTGCCACTTGATCTCCTCATTCTCTAACAAAGAGTGGTGGTAGATAGGCCCATTGGAAAGTGGTACGCTAGGGGTCAGATTGATGGGGTGCTTGACCTGATAGTGCATAGGTACCCCGGTAGGCGAGGAGAAGATATCTGAGTATTTTTGCATGAATTTATCCACTTACTTTTACTGTGTGGAGAGGTTGACCATGAAGACCCTGGATGTGGTTGTGATCTTTCGCTCATTTTGAGAGTGAATCATGAAGAAGAAAAACTTCCACGTATGAGAGATGACCTTCCTTCATTGCTTGATAGAGATCAAGGAAATAACACTAGGTGGGACTGCCTCGAGTATGCTGTACAATTTATCGTTCAAAGTGATAATAACACTATGAGGCCTATACTCATATACAACATGGCGTTTCCATAAATATGGTTGGCCCAAAATAAAATTACAAACTTTGAGAGGGGAAACCTCACACAATACCTCGTCTTTGAAGGGATTGATGTCATATGACAAGTGATATTGTTGGTTGACGCGGATGTTGCTTCCTTGGTGGAGTCATCCGATGGTGTAGGTGTTATCACTGAAATTTCGTCTACACATGGCGAAAAGAACTCCACATCATCAAAACAACAATGAAGTCATTCATGGCACAGAATTAAGTTCACAGCATTCCAGAAGAGTCAAAAACTATACAAAGTAACCAAAAATTGAAGGACACTTCACAGCAGTAGGGTGCGCGCGTANTACTTTGTTACCAGAGTTCTGAATATAAAGTATTTGAGGTTGATCTATCATTATCTTTATTTGAGCTGCCCATGTTCACTCTATTAAAGTTATCTTATGCATATGGACCATCTTGTTTTTATTTTTATGTGATCAGAAATACTTAGTCAAACTATTATGGATGTGAGGAAACTTTGCTTATTTTCTTTAAATGTATGAGTGTGCTTGGTTCTTGGTCCTTGGTCCTTTATTAGGAACTTCCTTTTAAAAGAAAAGGAAACATTTTCCTTTTATTTTCTTGCAATATTTATATTTCTTTGAATTACTACGACGAACTTTTTCCAAGTCCCACATTCTGAATATCTAGAATTCCCAAGAAAATATAAAGAGGAGTACCACTTCTATAAAAACACAGGGGGATCTACATCCTCGTGAGGTTTCTATTTCAGTCCTAAAAAATTGAAGCATCAACATTTTTTGCGACCATACTGGGGAACTAAATTGAAATTTGTAATTTGGTTTCACATTTTTGAAAAATATATGACTTTGCCACAGGCTGATCAACCCCACTTAGAAATTGGATTGAACAATGAATGAAGCATCTTACAACAGTTATACAATCTGGTAATAACAAAAACCAAGACCCAAGAATATTTAGAAAGGTCCTCGCAAATATTAGTCCAAGAAGAATAAAGAGAAATCCTTTGGAGACAGAGGAGAGACAAGCGACAAGACCAAAGAAACCAACAACTAGCTAGAGAAGTACAAGAACAAGGTCGAGATTGAAGTTGGAAGAATAAAAGGGACCCATTACCAGAAGTAAAAGAAAGAAACTCTTTATTCTTACAAGTGAAAAGAATATTCCTGGAATCTCTCCAGAGATGGTAGAAAGAAATGAACAACCTCGAGATGAGCATCAAGAGGAAAGACACGGAGGTGGAAGAGATGTTGCAAGAAATCAAGAAAACTCAAGATTTGAAAATAGATGAAGAATAAGAGATTCGCCTTTGAATGTTCTAGGTGAGAAACATGAGCTCCATGTTCTCCCTAAAGGAACCCTAAATGAATTTTCTGGAGACGGAGCAATCGATGCAAAGAGGCATCTGCACTTATTTCTTGATGTTTGTGATTTTCATCGTGTTGAGTATGACGATGTCATGGTAAGGTTGTTTATGCAAACCTTATCAGGAAGAGCATATGAATGGTATAACACATTTCCCAGTAGATCAATTCACTCATTTAATGACCTCGAAGCTATGTTATTGACTATGTTCGCCCCTCCAATTGTTTATCATACCCTTCTCACCAATTTCACCCAGATTGGTTTGAGGAAGACTGAAAGGATACAATATTTTAATCTCAGGTTCAATAAAATCTTGAGTAGGTTTCCAGAAGATAAAATACCAAATGACCCAGTCATTCTCGGTTGTTATAAGAATGCAATGCCTCTTAATGTGAAATATGCTATCAGAACATCCCAAATGGATACCTTGGAGGAGGCAATGACTAAATCCATTGTGAAGGAAGAAATTATGATTGAAATAGGTGTCGACCTCGACATTATACTGAGAAAAGTACAAAGGCAGTTGGGAGGATTAATTATTGAGAATAAAGGAGCTTCTAGTTCAAGAAAGAATTAAGAATTCAAGCCACGACCGACTCAAAACCAAACAATGGGAGGAGGATTTTTCAAGGGAACCATACCTGATGTAAAGGTTGACCCTGTGGTGACACAAGAAACTAACCAAATAATTGAAATTGCACTTGACCCTGTGGTGACACAAGAAACTAAGCAAATAATTGAAATTGCACAGATGAATATAACTATTAAGCAAATGCAGAACGAGATAACCAGACTAATAAGGGGAGATAATTTTGTGGGAAATATAAGAATGCCAACCCCATAGTAAAGAAGGAACCCTCCCCAAGAAAATAGAGTGAGGTTTGGAAACATAGATAATACACAAATACCAAGGGTTCCCAGGCAACCTATTCCCATTGCAACTGTTCTGGATGATGTGTATGGTGAGAAAATAATTGAACAAGAGAATTATTACTCACCCAATGAGAATTTTGAAACTGTGTAGATGGATGGATGAGAGACGTCCATGTATATATTTGAAGAAGGTGACAATGACCCTAACTCGCAAAAAAATGTCTCCTAGACAAGAGGATTTGTAAATAGACCCAATAATAAGAATGAATATGAAAAAGAAAACAAAAAAGATAAAGAAAAAACAAATGAGAAAAGAGTAAATGAGAAAGTGACAAATATAATTGGAAGTAAAAGGAAACACCTGACGTCAAACTCCATTCAAATGACATATAATTTCGTAGAGGACTTAAGTAAATTAAGGATAAGTTTTCCCTTTACAAAAGTGGGGAAGATTCCCCAACAAAGAGAGAACATTTTGAAATTGTTGGAAGATACATATGAAAGAGAAGAAGTTGTTGTTACCAGTCCAAAACAAAGCCAGAGCCAGTCAACTGCCAAGCTGAGAGGTAAGATTCCTCCCTTTTACATTTCAATTGAAAAGCATGATGTTGCACTACATAATTGTTTAGTTGAAACTGGAGCAACAAATAATATCATTCCACTGGCGGTCATGGAGGCATTGGGCACGAGTTGCACCAAGTATTATGAAAACAACGAAAATATATATGCAATTGATTCTATAAACATGTCAGCTTATGGAGAAATCAAAGAATTTTATGCTTGGATCACGACAACCCCCCATATCATTACAATTTTCAATATCATTGTGTTATATCTTCCTCCAGCATATGGAGTTTTGCTTGGAAGAGATTGGACATCCATGATCAAGGGATATATAATGAACGATGGAAGTTGTATGATGCTACCTGGAAAAGAAGGAGAAATGATTAAGGTGCCCCGTGAACCTAGAAAACTCTTCTCTTTCAAGAAGAAGGACAATGAATTAATGGAAGATTATATAGATGTTGGGATTGGAAAATATGATATCCTAGACATGGAACATAATGAAAGCCTAGAGCAAGTTGAAGACACAAAGAATCAAGAATGTTTGTTTGAAGGCTATTGGAGGATGTCATTCGATGGAGCCTGTTCGAACTCCGGGAGCGGAGTTGGAATTGTTCTTATGAGTCAAAATAAGGTTGTGCATCCACATGCTATTAGACTGGAATTTTCATGCACTAATAATGAGACAAAATATGAAGCCTTGATTCAGGGGATGATCCTTGCACAAGAAATGAAAATAGAACATCTAATTGTGATTGGCTACTTCGAGTTGGTGATCAATTAGGTCACCCAGAGGTATAAAATAAAAAAGGAAATACTTAAGTTATATTTCAAAAGGGTTAACGAATTGATGGAATCTTTGATCTCCTTTAACATTATTTCATTCGAAGGGACAAGAATCAAAAGGCAAATTCATTGGCCTTGGTGGCCTCATTGTCAAACCCATACAATGTCCAAAGAAAAACATCTTTCCAAGTAGAGAGAGCATTCTGACCTTTTGTGCCTAATAACATTGAGTATTTGCAAGTGTTTGAGAATGATGAACAACTGTAAATTGTTTTGTTGAATGATGATGATGATGATGAATACAATCACATGTATGTTTTCCCTAAAGTTTGTATACAATCTGAGTCTCTTTTTACAAAAGACGATCATGCTAAGAATCTCCTTGAACAAGTTTGATCGAGATTTTATGAGTAGAACGAAATGAATACATATTATTATTAAAAGATGCTTAACACAAAATAAAAGATATACAGTAAAACCGGTTTCTATTCAATAAGGAAATAAGCTGAAACTATAAAATGCAACGGAAAACAAGCTTGCTAGAATGGTGGCGGCTTATCTCTGAGAAGAGATGCGACGATTGCGCTCATTCGCAAGAAGATGATTACAATGAGGCTCTGAAGGCCATTTTAAAATAAACATGAATGTCAAAAACCCTAGACATCAAAAATCCTAACCCTAGGAGATGAAGCGCCAAAAGTCATGTGGGCCCCATTTGGGTAGGTTAGTACATCAACTTTTTGGGGTCGTAACTTTTGCATACGATCTCCGTTTTAGGCGCATGATAGACTGCTGGAAATTTCTATCCGATGAATAGATTCATTTCCATTAGATTGTGACTATGTTTACAATTTGACTATGGTGAGCCTTAAAAACATTGTTTAGGGGCTCAAAATGACCCCAAAAGTTAGGGACCCGAAAACTTGGAAAAACATGCCAAACTGGAAAACTGCCAAAATGAGCCAGCTGGAATAGGTGGGAGGCCATAGAAATCCATATGGATCAATCCTCCCCCTTTAGGAAGAAATAGTCTCCATTGCGTTGAGTTCCCCCATCAGATGAAGATTTTTTTTTTGAATTTGGCCCTGAGTGAGCCACTTGCCTTGGTGCAGGAGATGCCCTGCTTTGACAACTCGATAAAGCTGGATCCTTTGCTGGCGAGTTTCCTTGACCTGTTTGTCCACAATATGATCACTGGATTCATGTTGTATGCAGTCGGGTTGGGATCTGTTGGTGTCATATGTTCTGCTACCTCTGAGGTGTCCAATAATGGTGGGAAATAAAGTTGAAGGAGATCCACGTTGAACACTAGGTGCAGGCCAAGGAAAGGAGGAATGTTGAGCTCAAAATAATTATCACCCACATATTTGGTGATGGTGTATGACCCATAAAGGAGTGGGAGAAGCTTCCTATGGGGTCCTATAAGGCATTCTTTCTTCAAGTGCAACCAAACTTTGTCTCCCACCTGAAACTTATGTGGAACCTGGTGTTGATCATGGCGCTGCTTGTACTTGTCATTGGACTTCAGTAGGATATCCTGAACCTATTGGTGGATGTGTTGGATCCGCTCAATGAACTGAGTGGATTTTTCAACTTCAGTTGGAGCAGGAGATGAGTTGGTCGAGGTGACCACATGGGGTAGTGCAACATATATGGGACCCAATGGTTGGAATCCCAACCCCACCTGAAAGGGGTTGTGGTTGGTTAAGCTATGCAGGGCTCAGTTGTAGCTATGCTGGACATAGGGAAGATTCTCATCCCATGTGTGAGGGTTCTTGGAATTATACATGCACAAGATATGCACAATCATTCTATTTACGACCTTGGTTTGGACATCTATCTGGGGGTGGAAGGCCATGGATTTGGTGAGCTTGGTGTCCAGCAGTGACCAGAGGCTCGACCAGAATGTGTTGTGAAATCGATTCTCCCAATTTGAGACAATGGTTTGTGGGATTCCAAAATGCACCCAGACTCATTCAAATAAGAGCTTGGTAGTGGCCTCTGCTATGATTATCTTCTTGCAGGCGTCCAAAATCACCATCTTAGAAAAGTGATCAACAACCAAAGAAACACAGTCATTTCCTCACTTCGTGGACGAGAGGCCCAACATGTAGTCCATTGAGATGGATTCCCATGGAACGTCAGGAGTAGGCAGAGGGATGTATAGACCCTATATCTTAGTGTTCAGTTTGGAAATAGCACAGGTAGTGCATGATGTGATATACTTGCTAACCTCCTGTCAAAGTTTCGACCAGTAGAAATGTGTCTGCAACATTGCCATTGTATTTTCGATGCCGAAGTGTCTTGCCACCTGACTGTAGTGGTATTCCCAAATCATTTTCGCTTGCTTTCTTGATGGAACACAGATATGGCCCATACGACATAATAACCCATCTTGAAGATGGAAATTAGTGACAACTGTGTTTGTGCCCAACATTTAGTAGGTGGTGGCGAAGTCTGGGTCTGTCTCATAGAGTTGGGGCCATCCAGAGGTCTCTTGGCCGCAAGATTCTAGCACCATGGTGAGTGTCACAATTGGTGGTCTCCTGAGGCAATCATTGATGCAGTTGGTGCTTCCTGTTTTATACTTGATGTTGAGGTGGAATTGCTGCATGTATGTGGAAAACTTCTGATGGTGGTCATTCTGCAATTTTCCTTATGTCTGCATGAACTGTAGTGGCTTATGATCGGTGTGGATGACTGTCTCCTTCCCAATAATGTAGTGTCTCCACTGGAGACAAGCTTGCACAATGGAGTACATTTCTTTGTCGTAAGTAGGGTAGTTACAAACAACATCTGATAGTGTCTCACTATAATAGGCCATGAGGTGGCCGTGCTGAGTGAGAACTGTGCCCACATCATAGTCTGAAGAATCTGTCTCGATCTCAAAGGGATATTGTAGGTCCGATAGTGAAAGTACTGGGGATGATCACAAGAACTGCTTCAAATCATTGAACGCTTGTTGTTGGGACCAACCCCACACAAATTTCTCCTTACCACCACCCCTGGTTACTTGGCTGAGGGCCTATGCAATATGGGAGAATCCCAGCACAAACTTGCGGTAGAAATTGGCAAGGCCCAAGAAGCTCCGAAGCTCAGTGAGTTTGGTTGGGGCTGGCTAGTCATGGATGACTTGGATCTTGGTTGGATCCACATGTATGCCATGTTGATAAACAATGTAACTCAGGTAATGGACCTTGTCTATGTTGAAGGAGCATTTTTCCAAGTTGGCGTATAGCTTGTGCTGCCGCAAAGTGTGCATTACTTGTTGAATATGTTGCAAGTGTTCTTCCCAAGTCTTGTTGTAAGTGAGAATGCCATCCAGATACACCACTACAAAATTATTGGTGAATGGTCATAGGATATCATCCATCATCCTCATGAAAGTGGTTGGAGCATTTGTCAAGCCAAAGGGCATGACCAACCATCCTAAAAGACCTTCCTTTGACTTGAAGGCGGTCGTCCATACATCTTTTTGTTCTATCGAGTAGCCAGACTTCAGATCAATCTTATTGAAGTATTTGGCCCACGTGAGCTGATCAAGGAGGTCGTTGATTCGGGGAATCAGGTACTGGTTTTTTACTGTGATTTTATTCAAGGCTCGATAATAAATGCAAAGTCATCAGGTTCCATCTTTCTTCTATACTAACACGATTGGGCTACCACAAGGTGATGAGATGGGATGGATGTGCTCCTTTTGGAATAGTTATTGGATCTGCCACTTGATCTCCTCATTCTCTAACAAAGAGTGGTGGTAGATAGGCCCATTGGAAAGTGGTACGCTAGGGGTCAGATTGATGGGGTGCTTGACCTGATAGTGCATAGGTACCCCGGTAGGCGAGGAGAAGATATCTGAGTATTTTTGCATGAATTTATCCACTTACTTTTACTGTGTGGAGAGGTTGACCATGAAGACCCTGGATGTGGTTGTGATCTTTCGCTCATTTTGAGAGTGAATCATGAAGAAGAAAAACTTCCACGTATGAGAGATGACCTTCCTTCATTGCTTGATAGAGATCAAGGAAATAACACTAGGTGGGACTGCCTCGAGTATGCTGTACAATTTATCGTTCAAAGTGATAATAACACTATGAGGCCTATACTCATATACAACATGGCGTTTCCATAAATATGGTTGGCCCAAAATAAAATTACAAACTTTGAGAGGGGAAACCTCACACAATACCTCGTCTTTGAAGGGATTGATGTCATATGACAAGTGATATTGTTGGTTGACGCGGATGTTGCTTCCTTGGTGGAGTCATCCGATGGTGTAGGTGTTATCACTGAAATTTCGTCTACACATGGCGAAAAGAACTCCACATCATCAAAACAACAATGAAGTCATTCATGGCACAGAATTAAGTTCACAGCATTCCAGAAGAGTCAAAAACTATACAAAGTAACCAAAAATTGAAGGACACTTCACAGCAGTAGGGTGCGCGCGTATGCGCGGGACAAAAACATGTTGCGCGCGCTTAAGCGCCCGACGCGCGACTATCCACATAAAAAGCCACGCATCTGCTAATACGGCACATTAATTGCTTAAGTCGGCCTCCCGACCGCCAATGGACCTTCCCCCAAGATGATTTGACATCCAGATCAGGGTCGGTTCTGCGAATTCGGCGAATTAATGGCTTAAGTGAACCCTAAACAGGACCGTGTTTACACCGGAAGCTAGTTACGTGACCGCCTGGAAAATGTTATAAATAGCAGTGAAGGCTCATTGTTTCAGCAGAGAATTCCATGCAAAGTTACGTTGTCCAGATTCAGAGCTCAGTCCTTTTGACAAGCCATCAGTCTGCGGCCTAATTCAGAGTTCTTTCACCGTTTATTTCAGCTCTACTCGTTTTGTAAGGAAAGCACAATCTTGAGAGATCCGAAGGACCTTCCGTTGGAGGGAGAGGGAATCCTTATCTCTTCCCTCAGCGTGTACTCTGGTTTCGCTAATAGATCAAGCATGGAACCATTGTGGACTTCCTTGTCTCATGCTTGATATTTCTGTTTGTTTCCGAATCGTTGTTTGCTTTACAGCTGTTAGATTAGATTGTTTTCTGTTTTGTTTTTCTGCTTTCTGTTAACACCCTTGCTGCTATAGATGTTCTTCCTTGGTGAACCCTGCAAGGCATGCAGAGCGGTCTCTATTTTTCTCACCTGCTGACAGATTGACCGAGAACAGATTGGTGACTCCACTAGGGAGTCCAAAGGTATAAAATCCTCTCTCAATCGGGTTCAATTCGCTTTCCTTTTTGTTTTTTATTAACCTGCAGGCCTCCGCGGACCTACGGGACAGTCGATTCACAGCAGAGTCGAGGGAAATTTGTCCGGAATTTCTTTTTTTGGTCACAAGCACAAGCGCGCGGGTTTACCACCACACAGGCGCGCGCATGCGCCTCTGTTCATACTAACAGCCGCGCATTTGAACCAAATTTTTTCATTGTAAGGTTGGATGTGGGGAAACTCAGTTTCCTTCTCAAGAATGATGTCGTGTATGCTCTGAATACTGCACCACTTAGCCCCTCAACTTATAAAGGGGATAATATAGCAAACATAGGCACTTAGGTGGATAAAAATCATTTTTCCCTTAGTTGCTTTTCGCCACGTGGATGGCTTGCTTTGATTTATATTCTAAGTTAAACATCAATTCTAATCACATCTAAAATCACATTCGGGACTAGAAGTTGCAAGTAACAATCTTGAGTATGCTCTTCTCTCGCGCCATCAAGTGATCTTGAGAATCAGAAAAAGATTGCGAAAACGATCTCATCTCCCTTTAACAAAATTTCAAACTTTTAGGAGAGGACAATGGCTCTTTCGAGACCCCTCTTAGTTTCATTTTTAAAACGCATTCTTGTAACGGGCCCATACATGCCCACATGTCAACAAAGCTAGAATAGTGTTTGAATTTTTGCTTTCTTAGATCAGAAAACTAGGAGAGTTTAAAAAGTTTGTAAC
>JZKD02S1775977.1:25061-35162 GCA_000966675.3 Picea glauca | reverse complement strand
AAGTAATCTCTAAGGCTCAAAAAAGGTGATAAACCACAACCAAGGAGAATGTTCCTTTTTCGAAGATTTAGTCCCTCAGGCCCGAAAAAGGGTTAAAATTATGCCCGAGAATACTCTTATAGCGAATCAGAGTTCCTAGAGCATACCTTTATTCGTAAAATTAGCCATCCTGACCGAAAAAGGGGTAAACTACAACCAAACAAATGTGCCTTCAAATTTGAGTTTGGTGAGCGTGAAGGGAAACAAGATCGCTCGACAATCTTTTTCATTTTCAGAGAGTCTGAAAAGGGCTTAAAGAAGAATCTAGGGGAATACTTTTCTCAGTTAATCTAGACAAGATCGAAAAGAATAAATAAAGTCTCGTTGGATGTTGGTTTCAAATTTCAAAGCGATCTTGAAAGACAACAAAGCGTGCTTATTAGGGAGTCTCGAGGGTAAGGTCAAGAATGATGATTAAAAAAATAATGAGGCTTCAATATGTAATCATGACGGGACTAACAAGGACTCCCAAGCCTATAGTCAAAACTAACAACATGGATGCCAAAACACAACAAAGGATTTACCTAGGGCATCCATGTAGAGGTAGGCTCTACCACCTAATTACGACACTTCTAAAAAAACAGTGAAGATTTCGTGTCACACTTCAGTGGGGTCGATCCTAAGGCCAAATGAACTAGGAAAATGATAATGCAAAAATGCAAGTAGGGAAAAATCTAACCTATATGCCAATTTCAAGGTTAATACTTGTCAGAACGGATCGATACGATGAACAAATGTAAAAAAACATGTCTCCAAGATCCTGTATATAAGGCCAATAACATTCATACAGAAGTTAATAAATCTGATACAGATAGAAACTTTGGAAAATAAGAGGTGCTACTGAATACAAAACTTGAAAACAAGAAACCGGGACTATACAATATGTACAAGGTACTACACAATTTTATGGATCATACGTGGTAGTAGTTCAGGTAGAGCCTGTTGTTTGGCTCTGACCAAGAGTATCTTTGATAGTCAACCTGGAAAGTATCCCAAAAGGGAATAAAACACAAACCACGGTGTAAGTCTTCCCACAGTATAGAAACCGTAGTCATGGCTTCAAGGATAGCCTCATCTGAAGGAAATTCAAAATATTAGAAATTACACGAATGAGGAGGCTCAACACTCCTAAAGGGTGAGGTAAACTGACCATATTCCATATGATGATGGAGGTTTTTTCCAAGACTGACAGATTCTATTAGCGAAGAATCACAAGCACGAGGGCTTGAGGATCTACAAGCAATGAGATCGTACTCAAAAGGAGACTTAATATCACATGGACCAAGAGGGGGAAGCAAGGGCTCCCATTCCCCCATTGGATAAACCAAAGGATCAATTCCTGAGACCAAGTATCGAGAAGGAAAACATGAATGAACAAGTTCCTGCTCAGGAGAAATTGAACATCGAGGATAAGATGCCACATAATTTACATGTGGAGGGTAAGAGTCTACACGAATACTAGGAACATATAAAGGGGTAGCCTGAACTAACATCAAATTAGGATGGTGATTATCAGATTCCAATTGATCGATAGTGACAATTCTTCCATTGTGAGGGAAATGCATCACTCAAAAGAGCATAGACACCACAAATTTCATATCATATACATAATCATGCCTGAGAAGCATATTGAAATCTAACAAGCCTTGCACCACTATAACATCGACAAGGAAAATATTCCCACCTAATGAGGTAGGCAACTGAGGAAGAACCCCCAAATATTCACTAGGACGTATGTCAAAAGCCAACAACTCATGTGAAGTATACACAATCTCGGGATAACCCAAAGCTTTCCAAGCCGAGGAGGCTAAAATACTTGAGGAGGCTCCTTCATCTACAATACATCGGTAAATGTTATTTTAATTAACTTCGACCCTTATTTGAAAGGGTGCAGAAGAAGGAAGATGAGGCTCAACAAGGTCATTCCAATCAAAGGAAACCATCCTAGGGCTTAGAGGGGGTGCGCTCGAAGTGTGAAGAATGCCCCCTTGTTCTGAAAGTACTGAAATGGAAATGCTAAAAACATAGTCGATAGACACATCACTCCCCAAGAGAAGAGTGGGATCAACCAAATATTGCATCGACATGACCACTTTAGTAGAATCGACACTCTCTAAGAGAAGAGTGGGATCATCCAAATATTGCATCGGTGTGACCACTTTCTGAACCACTAGTATAGGATGTGAGACAACATGGTATAAAGGCGCATCACCTCCTAAAAGGGAAGTGGGATTGGACGAATATTGCATCATCATGACAACTTTCTCAACCACTGGTTGAATAGGCTATGAGGAAACCTTAGAAGACTCAAAATCATAAGATCTTGCAGACATGGACCACAATATGCTTACCTTTGGAATTCCATGGAATACATGAGTAAGGTGATCTCCCTTGTAAAGATTACAAGGGAACTTAGGCTTACGTCTTATCTGTCTAGGATTCTCAAAAAAATCAATGCCCCCAACATGACTAGCAGTAGCTGGTTGAACATCTCCAACATGACTTGCAAAGGTTGGTGATTGGTTGATAGCATGAATCAAAGAGGCTATAGACCTATTACTAGTATGACTAGCAATGACTGGACTTTCCCCCCCAACATGACTTGTAGAGGATGGGTGTTGGTATTCAACATGACTTGTAGAGGTTGATGACCTATCTCCAACATGACTCGTAGAGGTTGGTTGTTTACCCCCATCATGACTTGTAGAGGTCGGGTGGTGGTCTTCAACATGACTTGTAGAGGTTGAAGACCTATCTCCAACATGAATCCTAGAGGTTGGTAGTTTCTTCTTCTTCTTCTTCCTCTTTCTAGTTCGTTTAGACTTCCGGTTACTAGTAGCTATACTTTCACCAAGGAAGGAAAAGGAGGAGGAGGATAATTTGCTGACAAAGGAACATCAACATGATTCCCATGAAATAAGGTTCTTAACTGAGAAGCATCAAGAGTGTTTGGTACATTTGGAATGGTACCCAACCAAACTAGTAGTCCCACATTTAACCCAGGAATGTACAAAGTGGCCATCAAAGGGACACCAACATTTCCGAAAAAAGGAAAAGCACAAGAATCCCCTTTTGAATGGGTTCCTTGGTTGGTATCGTCGAGAACTTTAGCCATGAAGATATTATGCATAGGTTCTCCCCTTTCAGGATCATTCAAGTCCATAAAAGTCTCACACACTGACTCCGACGAACCAATGTTATAAAAAACAACGCGTATAAAGAGGCAACTCCACATTTCTAAGCAAAAGATCGAAAAGTCCTCACAACCGACAGAGTGGGAGGTCTACCACCTTATATCAGAGACCCAAATCAATGACTAACTTACTCACTATGGAAAACTAGAGATCACAGAGCACACACTAAAAGTTCCTAAAGGCAAATCAAGCAGACAACTAACTTGTGGGAAGGACAATTATGCCAATCGACACTAGAGAAACTAACCGGTGCAAGTTCAACTCGAACATGGAAGCAACCTTCGGGTATACTCTGTGAAGCGTGATATGACGTCTTCCTTAGGTACCATGGTATACCTTCACAGTCAACTATGTAAGTCCGTAAAATATGGGCAACAAGGTTTCCATCTCGCAGTCAGCTACCAGGTGGGTATAGTCAACATTCAGGAAGATCGTAATTAGTAGGATAACAAGTTTGAAGCCCTACAAGGGTATCAAAAGAAAGTTGTCCAAAATACAACTGAGGATATCGAATGGATTCAAGGTCCATGAAGCTCCGTAGGAAAATGTGATCGGTATTTTTCCTGAGAAAGACCCTCAATATACAATCCCCACTACGTTCAATCCATCTTTGAAGGGGTTATCTCCTCTGCCTTTCCTCACGCGACCTCATGTTTATCCCCCGTTTTAGAGGGGGGTCCTAGCTAACTCTTACGACACTGAACTTAAATCACTCCCTAACTCAGACTCCAATGTTTTTTTTAAAGTGGCCTTGAAGAGTTTCCTCTTCACACCTAATTCAAGGCCCTAAAACCCTAAACTAGTCTGTGAACCCTACAAACAAAAAAGTCTAATGTATTTTAGATTAGGCGTTATTTTTAAGGCTTGATTTACTCAAAAGGAATGGTAGTGAAACTGATGGTGTTATGAAGAGATGAATAAGGAAGAGAACTTAAAATCACTTGAAAGCAAAAGATACTTCAAAATTAAAGCAATGCTTGTAAACAATTGTTTGTAAATTCAACTTCTCTAACTGATATTTCAAGATCTTATGAATGAACAAATCCTAAAACTTACTTTTGTTTGACTACAAACTACTTATGTTTCAGGAAATCGAAAAGAAATTGGAAATAAAGACTCTTTTTCTTTTTGCAAATAACAACTTGACTACTTTACCAAATTGAATGCAAGAAAACAAATTCTCTTTTTTCTTTTCTTTTTTTGAACTGCATTTAATGAGAAAAAACTGAAGTAAACCTTTTTTCTTTTCAAAGCAAGAAACAGGGACAAAGACAAAAATGAAAACAAGACTGGTAAAGACCCTAAGCCGACTGCGAATCGAAGGGATTCAACCAAGAAACCAAAAGGCGGATCTAAGACTTGACAACTTGCTTAAAACCTTTTAGGGAAAACACAAGAAGACTAAGAAAACAAGTAAACTAGAACCTATACCCAAGCTATGGCCACAGACAAAGACTCTGGATGATTCAAGAAATCCCTGAGAAGTCTGACTCCTATCAGGAAAGAGGAAAACTCCCTCTTTATTAAAAATACTTTCATGAAACAGAGACGCAGGCTGTTGCATCAACATCATGCGTATGTATGTGGGTTGTCTACTGTGCATAGTGCATATGTACGCGAGCTGACCCTTAAAAGGGTGCATACAACTCTGATTCTTTTCAAAAATAGAAGGACAAGGAAGACTTATAGGGTAGGGAAATCTTGTATGCACCTTGTAGGTGACCATAACCCCTTAACAGACTTAGTAAACTTGTCTAAAACTCTAAAGGAAAATAAAAAAACCAATCAATCAACCCAAAACCCCCTAAAAAACCCAGAGAGATCCCCAATATGGTCACTAGTTCTGCTAGTGGGAAAATCCCCCCTTTAACTATACCAAGGCTTAAGATATAGATAGAGTGAATGACCGTCTAAAATTCAATGTTGTTTCTACTCTACCCCAAACATACCAAAACAAATGAAAATAAAGCAATAAGAGATAATATCAGTAATTGTTCATTAATTGATCCCACGTCTGGTGATGATCTCCTCAAGGTCTGTAGTTCTAAAGAATGAAAGTCTCCTCCCAAGGCTGACTTGCATCCAAAACTAGGCAAACAAGGACTACAAGCATGCTATTTATATTCATGAGTTAGGGTTAGATATCAAATGCTATGTATAAATCAAATAAAATACACAAAACATCATCATTTGGGATAGGGAAAAGAGATTCTTTTATTCATCAAACAAATACTGGAACTTACAATCTGTGTCGGCCACCATCCCACGAACCTGGTGTAGGCTCCTCTTTACAATGCTCCAAGTGCACCTTCAATAGGCCTCTTCTCTCAATCTTCTGATCAACTCAAGGGAAGGGAATGGATTGAATGGAAGAAGAAGGGGCTCAAGAGGGAATGTTGAGGTAGTAACTCACAAAAGGTAGCAAATGCTTGGGCAAGGAAGGGAAGTGAAATTGGGTAGAGTTTCACTGTTCTTATGCTTATTGTTGAAATGAGACCCGAACACCTCATTTTGTTAGAGTTTGGTATTTGGAAAGGTTGGTAAGCAAGGAAAAACACTATTTCTTATGGGAAGAGTCTGACAACATTTCAGACTACGGATTTCGGGCAATTCATGTACCCAACAATTGTAGCTTTCCGATGGGAAGGTTGCGAAGAAGAGCTTTTGACAGGCTTATAGAGGTCTAGACATAGATTGGAAAGGACGAGAAGGTAAATTATTGGGATTAATCCCAATTTTAAGATAAATGGTTTGGATATAAATACTGTTACAATAGTAAATTAGTAAATTTTTCCATGAAAATTCCAGATTTTGAAGGTCTTCATATTGTAGGGAATTTTTTAGGGCCTAAAAAACGATTTTAGAAAACAAATTTTTACTTAACTGTGTGTCCTTATAGGAATTTTTTCTTTTCTTCTAAAATGATAGAGCTCAAATAAAGCTTTCTAGCAAGCTAAATTGTTCGCCAAACAAAGCTTGTATGAGGGAGTTACAACCAAAACGGTCAAGGGTAAAATTTAGTACCATATTTATTTTAGAGGTCATAACCCCTAGCTCAAGAGTAAGTTTGGGGTGGATGGGCAGTCCATGGAAATATCATGGACTATAGAATTCATCCATGGAGCCATATTTCAGTTCTGGGTAACTAAAAATGTGTTGGGAGAGAAAGATGACACATGTAGCATGTAGGGTTGAAAAAGGGAAAATAGTCAAAACTTCTGAAGACCATAACTCTCTTCTCAGAACTCATAATTGGGAAAATAAATAGTCGATGGAAAGGTATTGAGGAGGAAAATCCATATACAAGCCCAAAAAATCAATTTGAGTAGAAAATTTTGCAGTCAACTCAAAAGAAGATGATTGGTGGCATTAAAGGGCAGAAACAATTATGCGTTCTTTTGCGAATTGTGTATGTATTTATTTTCACCTAGCATAAATTGTTTGCATGCACATTTTCTACAAAATTAGAGGTTCGAAAAATAATTTTGGTTTCTATATGAGAATAAAAACAATGGAAGATTATCGAGGGTCTTACAGTCACGAGGAATAATTCATAGGTCTACATGTCAGCAAGGGGAATACTGAGACTAAATCAAATGGAAGAAGAGACAAGCAAGAGCCTGTAACTATGAGAAGCATACATAGAGAAGTGCAAAGATACAAAGATGATAGTGAAAGGATTATTAAGGCTCAGGAAGAGATACTTTAGAGCTTGAACACGTTGAAGAAGAAATCTGGGACAAATCCCGAAGCTAGTGCTATAAAAGTGACATCATCCAAATGCCATAGCAGAATGGATGGGCATGGGAATGATAGGAAATCAACGAGTAGGAGTAGGTGCCATTATTCCCCAGAAAATCCCACTAGGATATCTCATGCTAGTTTAGGGACAAAGAGCAACTCAAGTGTCTCCTCTATCAGGAGGAAGAGGAGAAGGCTTGAAGGAGACATATTGCAAGGTGAACTCATGAAGATCAAGCCACCAAATTTCAATGGTGAGCATAGTAAGGGAGAAGAGACAAAGGCCTGGATGTTGTAAATGAAGAAATATTTCCAATTGCATGATAACCCCTCTAGGTTAGAAGGAAGCATTGAAACCTACCACTTGCAAGGAAATGCAACCATGTGGTGGGACCAGCTTAATAAATCCAAGCATCTTGATGAGAATAAGGTCTCATGGAGATAGTTCAAAGGATATTTCCAAGGGAAATATTTTTCTAAGCATTAATATGAAAGGAAGATGAAAGAGTTATTTGAACTCAATTTCGGAAGCATGGCATTGGATGAGTATGAGAAGAGGTTCTTTGAATTGTTGAAGTATGTTGACTTCATAAAGGACGAGAAGATAAAAATCCAAAGTTTTTTTACTAGGTTACCCTCCTTCTACAGTGAAAAGATACAATATGATAACCCCATAACTTTGGAGGATACATAAGGAGAGCAAGACATATCTATGAGAAGAGTAGAGGGAGGTCGGTCTTTCAAAAGACTTGGAATGACAAGATGAAAGGAAAGAGGGAGCAAAGGAAGAAAGGTTTTAAGCCACCCTTTTCCAAGAATAAATCTCAAGCAAATCAACAAGGCCAGTCAACCCAAAATTAACACAAGGCAACAGATTCTTTTGGGAAAAGACCAAGGTAGCAACCTATACAATGTTGGGGATGTGAGGGGAATCACTTGTATAGGGTTTTCCCTCACAAAAGAGAAAGAATGAGGAATGTCCACAACATTCAAGAGGTTGAAACAATGGAAGATATGTGAGGAAGCATGCCAAGGATATGCATCCTTGGACAACAAGCATGTAGAGCATCAATCCCCCATGATTGAAGTGGAAGGTAAGATTGATAAACATCCCATAGAAATTTTAATTGATTATGGAGATACCCATAGTTACATAAACTCTAACATTATTGAAATATTTCACTTGAAAAGGATTAAGCATAATAAATCTTGGTTAGTTCAGTTAGCCACAGGGGTTAAGAGAAAGGTCAATGAGTTGGTTAAAGATTGTTTAGTAGACATGAATAGACTCAACGCAAAGATAGATGTGAACATTATACATTTGGGTTCATATGATTGTCTAATTGGCATGGATTGGTTGGAAAAACATCATGTCATACTAGACTATTACAACAAGACAATAACTTGTCTTGATGTTAAAGGGAAGAAAGGAAAGATTCAAGGCATTCTGAGAGTTGTAGTTGCTAGAGAAATTTCAGCCATGCAACTGAAAAAGAGTTTTAGGAAATGATGTCAATTTTTTGCAGCCCATATGGAAGAGATAGCTATAAATAAAGTGACAAGTCTTGAATACTATCCAGTCTTAAAATATTTTGAATATGTTTTTTAGGAAATCCCAATATTTCCACTAAAGAGGGACATCGATTTCTCTATTGATTTGATGCCAGGAGATGCCCCAGTGTCCAATACGCCTTACAAAATGGCCACACCAGAATTGAAAGAGATACATATGCAACTAGAAGAATTTTTGAAGAAGGGGTATATGTGCCCAAGCGTGACACCTTGGGGAGCCTTAGTTCTTTTTGTGAAGAAGAAATATGAAACCTTAAGGCTGTGTATTGATTTCAGAAAACTGAATAATGTAACTATAAAGAACAAATATCCTTTGCCAAGGATTGATGATTTATTTGATTAGCTAAAAGGTGCAAGAATATTTTCCAATATTGACTTGAGATCAGGATATCACCAAGTGAGGATAAATGAAGAAGATATCAACAAAACAACGTTCAAAATAAGGTATGGGCATTATGAATTCACGATAGTTCCATTTGGACTATCAAATGCCCCGACTGTTTTTATGTCTCTAATGAATGGAGTGTTCAAGGAGTACCTAGACAAGTTTGTAATTTTTTTCTTAGATTACATTCTCATCTACTCTAAGTATGAAGAGGACCATGAGGAGCATCTAAGAATGGTGCTAAATGTTTTAAGGGAGCATAAATTGTATTCCAAGTTAAGTAAGTACATCTTTTATTAAAAGAAGATCCATTACTTGGGGCATATTATTTCAGTGGATGGGATAATAGTTGATCCCAAGAAGATAGAGACCATTAGAGGATGACCAATGCCAATGATCTAGATTTAGGAGTGGAACAAACTAATTAACAGATTGAATACAATAAGCATGGAGATATGAAGAATAACACAGATATCCAGTGAACAATATCTTCTATTGAATAATGAAATAGGATGAAACTGTAAAACTACAGAACTGAAACACTTGCTTGAATGGTGGTAGCTATCTTTGAGAAGAGATGTGGTTGCTATGCGCATCCACTTGAGAAGAATGAATTACAATGAGGCTCTAAAGGCCTTTTTTATATTACTCATGAATTCAAAAACCCTAGACATCCAAAAACCTAACCCTAGGAGGTGGAACATCAAGAGTCATGTGGGCCCTTATGGGTAAGTTGGTACCTCAACTTCCCAGGGTTGTAAATTTTGCATACAACCTCCATTTTGGGCGCGTCATAGCCCATTGGAAAGGTATTTAAGAGAAATACACATTCTGCTATCAAACTCCGACTCAGTCTATAGTTTGATTGTGGCGAGCTAAAAAACATTGTTTAGGCTTAAAGTACAGTGTCAAGGCATCCAAAAGTATAGTAATGGTTGATAAAGGATTTCATTAACCTTCGGTGTGGGAAGCTAATGAAGGTTTCTGCGTTCACGCTGTCTGGCTTCCAACTGTTCCTGGGTTGCGATATCTTGTTCAATGGCCGCCCATGAACATTCTAATTCTTCCCGGGTACTAGCGGTTCTAAGGGTCGTGCTGAAAAGACTTAACGCGATATTAGTTTGATCAGATATCCCGAGTTGAATATTAGGTTGAATTACCGTGGGCATA
>JZKD02S1775977.1:0-15103 GCA_000966675.3 Picea glauca | reverse complement strand
GAGATGCGTGAATAAGTGCATGGATAAGCGAGGGGGGTCTTTCATGGAACAATGAAAGACGTCTGTGGTCTGTGCTGCGCGTGGAGTACGTGGATGTGGAGATCGTGGATAGCAGCGGTAGCCCTGACGCGAATGGTGACTGTAGGAGGAGTGTTGCAGACAATCAAAACATGGTGACAAGCAATATTGTATTGCCTAAACTTGTTGGCACAAATTATTTCTATTGGAGCAAACCCATGAAACTTATATTCATCACTAAAGATTTATGGGAGCTTGTAATTGATGGATATACTATGTCTTCTATTGATGAATTCAAAAATTTAAGTGATGATGACAAGAAAGCTTTACAGGAAATTATTAAGAAAGATAATGAAGCACTTTCACTTATAGGGAGTGCAGTTGAAGAATCTATATTTACAAGAATAATGCTGCAGAATCATCTAAGCAAGCTTGGGATATTTTAAAGAATACATATGAAGGTGTGGCTGTAGCTAAATTGCAAACAATAAGAAGAAATTTTGAAAATGCCAACATGCAAAGTAATGAATCTATTCATGATTACATCACAAAGATGAAAGATCTTGTTAATCAGATGAGGTCCTTAGGTAAATATGTTCCAGAAAGGAGAATAATTGAGAATATTTTGAGAAGTGTTTAGCCCAAGTTTCAGATGGTCACCACTAGTATTATGGTTTCCAAATATTTAAATACAATGAAGATTGATGAATTAAGTGGATTTTTGCTTACTGTTGAAGAGAATCAACCAACTAGAGAAGTGGAGCTTGCGTTTTCTACAAGACATAGAGGAAGAGGAAGAGGAAGAAGTAGAAGTCAATATCAAAATCAGAGTCATAATAGAAATCCACAACAATCACATAATTATCAAGGAAATGCATTTAGAGAAAGAGGAAGAAGTCCAAGTCTGTTTAGAGGAAGTTCAAGTCAATTCATAGGACGAAGCAGATACAGTTTTCATGGAAGAGGAAGAGGAAGAGAAGGATCTCAAGAACGACAAGGCCCACAATGTCATCATTTTCATAAATATGATCATCTTGAAAGAAATTGTTATGCAAAAATGAGAGATATGGAAAACAAAGGTGCTAATACAGTTGTAGAAGAAACCATGAATAATAAGTTATTCATATCAAGTTTCATGGCACATAATAAATAAAGTGAAGCATGGTATATTGATTCAGGATGTTCAACTCATATGACATCTCAAGAGGAGTTGTTTACTAGAATTAATGACAACTATTCTGGTAAAGTTGTATTTGGTGATGATAGCGTTTCAGAAGTTAAAGGGAAAGGCACAGTTGCAATTCCAGCATTGCATGGAAAGAAGAAGTTTATTGATGACACATTGTTGACATCAACATTGAAGAAGAATCTACTTTCTGTAGGAAATATGATGGAGTGGAATTATAAGTTAGTATTTGAAAACAAGGAGTATTTAATCATGGATACGTTGAATCACAGTGCAGTTGTGGCAAAAGGAGAAATGGCTGAAGATAGAATTTCAATATTCCTTTTGATTCAAGTAATTCAAAAAAATTTAATGCAACTGATCTAGGTGGATATTAGTGGCCACCCACCTATTCCACTGGCTCGAAAAACATTTTTCCACCTTGGCAGTTTTTCGGGTTCCAAACTTTCGAGGTTGTTTTAAGGCCCTAAATGACATTTTTTGGGGATTTTGGGCCCTAGTGACTATCAAGGACATTGACCTGGGTCAATCGAAAATTGTTCTTCTTAGTTAGACCTTTCCAACGGGCTATCATGCGCCTAACATGAAGATCATATGCAAAAGTTACGACCCGAGAAAGTTGATGTACTAACTTACCCAAACGAGGCCCACATGACTTTTGGCGCTTCATCTCCTAGGGTTAGTTTTTTGGATGTCTAAGGTTTTTGACATTGCTTTTTATTGTAAAATTACTTTAGAACCTCAATGTAACCATCTTCTTGCGAATGAGCACAACCGTCACATCTCTTCTCAGAGACAAGTCGCCACCATTCCAACAAGCTTGTTTTCCACTGCATTTTATAGTTTCAGCTTATTTCCTTATTGAATAGAAAACCAATTTTATTGTATATGTGTTATTTTGTGTTAAGCATATTTTAATAATCTGTATTCATTTCTTTCTGCTCATAAAATATGGATTAGTGGTATCAGAGCGGTCTGGTCCTTTTCATCTTAATGCATGTCCCCAACGAGGTCAGGGTACAAATAATTGGGTCTCGAGCTTGTTTCTCTTGAGGACAAAATCTCTCGCATGCCCAAACGACCTCTCATGGAAGGAGAAGGGAAAGATGATGGGACATGATATCCTTTCAAAATGTTGCTTGAGGAATCCCTCACGCAACATAGGAACGAGATGATGGATAGTTTTGCACAAATCCTTCGACGACTACCAACAAGCGACACATCTTCCTCGAGCGGAGGCGTCACCCCCTTCAAGGTACAAATCAACTTCGATATTCCTATATTTGAAGGTTAGATAGATGCAGATGTTGTAGACAAGTGGTTGAATCTACTAGAAGGGTATTTTTCTATCCATAACTTTTTCGAATAGAGAAAATATTACTTTTTCACTCCTCAAAGTCGTTCCCCATGTCAAAGATTGGTGGGAAAATTTCTGTGAGAAAAAGGAAATAGAGGAACCCTCATTATTTATAGTCACAACTACCTGGGAATCCTTCAGGGATGCTATTAAGGAACAATACTACCCTGTCGGAAGTTATGACGACTTGTATACCAAATGGACCACACTGTGGAAAGAAAGAGATCAAGTAGTGCCAGAGTTCACAAATATCTTCCATACCTTGCACACCAAGATGGGTATCAAAGATTCAGAGCGAAATATGGTGCTCAAGTATCGCAGTGCTCTACATAGATACATCCAAACCAAAATGGAATTTCTAGACATCTCGTCCTTAGGCGCGGCCTACCGATATGCTGTCAAAATAGAGCATAAGCTCAAACAAAAGATGCGACAATTTGGGCCTGGGAACCCCTCACAGAAAAAGACAGGAAAGGGCGGCCCCAACCCACAAAACAAAGGATATAGAAAATATGGATAGTATCAGGACAACCAGTCCAAACCACAAGCAAATAAGGACATTGAAAAGACAAAGAAAGATACCGAAAAGTGGTGTGACTTCCATAAGAGCCCTTGGCATAACACTGTTGACTGTCGCTCAAAGCAGTCGCTGGTGGCCGAAGTGAAAGCCTCTGAATTAGATGCAGGTTATGACTCTAAGTCAAAACCAAAAAGGGGAATATGGATCATTGACACATAACCCAGTGCCACTGTTTCTACCACCAAGCTACAGCCTGGTGAACCAGACGAGCTAGAAGAAGGAGAAAGCCTCTTCCATTCATAGATGAGGGTAAAAAGAACTCTGTTTCACTTCATCGTTGATAGCGGTAGCCAGAAGAACCTCATCTCAGTAGAGGTTTTCAAGTGGCTAGCCCTGCCGACAACTCCGCACCCACAACCCTACATCATTGGATGGCTCCTCCAAGGAAGTGATCTCCATGTCAGCCAATAGTGTCGATTGTCGTACAACATCAAGCCCTTCAAAGACGAGGTATTGTGTGATGTTTCTCCTCTCAAAGTTTGTAATGTTCTTTTGGGCCAACCTTATTTATGGAGACGTCATGTTGTATATGAGTCTAGGCCTCATAATGTTATTATTACTTTGAACATGAAATTGTACAGGAAACTCGAGGTAGTCCCTCCTAGTGATATTTCCTTGATCTCTGCCAAGCAATGCAGAAATGTCATCTCTCAAACCAGGAAATTTGTCTTCTTCATGATTCTCTCTCAGAGTGAGCGAAAGATCGTAGCCACATCTAGAGCCTCCGTGACCAATCTCTCCACACAACAGAAGCAAGTGGATAAGTTCATGGAAGAATACTTAGATATCTTCTCCTCTCCTACCAGGGTACCTTTGCACTGCTAGGTCAAGCATCCCATCGATCTGACCCCAGGTGCACCGCTACCCAATGGGATAGTCTATCGCTACTCTTTGTTAGAAAATGAGGAGATCAAGAGGTAGATCCAAGAACTGCTCCATAAGGGTCACATCCCTCCCATCTCATTGCCTTGTGGGAGCCCAATTGTGTTGGTGCAGAAGAAAGACGGGACTTGGCGACTCTGAATTGATTACCGAACCCTGAATAAAATCACAATCCAAAACTGGTGCCTGATTCCCCGAATCGATGACCTCCTTAATCAGCTCATGGGGGCCAAATAATTCAGTAAGATTGATCTGAAGTTTGGCTACCGCCAAGTCCTAATATAATAGACTGATGTATGGAAGATTGCCTTCAAGTCAAAATAAGGTCTTTTTAAATGGTTGGTCATGCCCTTTGGTTTGACAAATACTCCAACAACTTTTATGAGGATGATGGACGATATCCTACGACCTTTCACCAATAATTTTGTAGTGGTGTATTTGGATGACATCCTCATATAAAACAATACTTGGGAAAAATACTTGCAACATATTCAACAGGTTTTGGACACCTTGCGACAACACAAACTATATGAAAATTTGGAAAAATGATCCTTTGGCATGGACAGGGTCCATTACTTAGGCTACATCCTTGAACAACATGGTGTGCATGTGGATCTAGCCAAGATCTAGTTCATCCGTGATTGGCCAGCCCCAACCACACTCATTGAACTTCGAAGCTTCTTAGGCCTCGCCAATTTCTATCACAGGTTCGTGCTGGGATTCTCTAATATCGCATGGGCCCTCAGCCAAGTAACCATGGGTGGTGGTAAGGAAAAATTTGTGTGGGGCCTATCCCAACAACAAGCCTTCGATGACTTGAAGAAGAAGAAGCATTTGTGCTCATCCCCAGTACTTTCATTACCAGACCTGCAACATCCCTTTGAGATTGAGACAGATGCTTCAAACTATGTTGTGGGTGTCGTTCTCACTCAAGACGACCACCCCGTGGCATATCATAGTGAAACACTATCACATGTTCTCTATAAGTACCCTACTTACGACAAAGAAATGTACTCCATTGTGAAAGCCTTCCTCCAATGGAGATAGTCATCCACACTGATCATAAGCCACTATAGTTCATGCAGACCCAAGGAAAATTGCAGAATGATTGCCATCAGAAGTGTTCAACATACTTACAGTAGTTCCACCTCAACATCAAGTATAAAACAAGAAGTACCAACCAAGTTTCTAACTGCTTCATTCGACCTCCAATTGCAACACTCACCATGGTGCTAGACTCTTGCGGTCACGAGACCTCCAGATGGCCCCACCTCTACGAGACAAACCCTGACTTCTCCACCACCTACCAAATGTTGGGTGCCAACTCAGTGGTCGCTAATTTCCATCTTTAGGACAAGTTGTTGTGTCGTCTGGTCCATCTCTCTATTCCATCGCACACAAAGATGATTTTCAAAGCTCACTACAGTCGGGTGGTAAGACACTTTGGTGTCAAAAAGACAATGGAAGTGTTGCATAAACATTTCTACTCGCCAAAACTTCGACAAGATGTCGGCAAGTATATTAGGTCCTGCACTACCTACGCTATTGCCAAATAGACCACTAAGAAACAAGGCATGTGCACCCCTATGCCTACTCCTAACAGGTCATGGGAATCCATCTCAATGGACTACATGTCGAGACTCCCGTCCACCAAGAGGGGAAATGACTGTGCTTTTGTGGTTGTTGATCTCTTTTCCAAGATGGTGATTCTATCCGCCTGCAAGAAGAACATCACAACAGAAGCCACTGCAAAGCTCTTCCTTGAATGAGTATGGGTACATTTTGGGATACCATAAACCATTATCTCAAACCGTGATAGTTGGTTCCTCATCTCATTATGTTCGAGCTTGTCGAGCCTTTGGTCACTGCTAGATACCAAGCTCACCAAATCCACTTCCTTCCACACCCAGGCAGATGGCCAAACCAAGGTCGTCAATCAGATGGGCATACATATCCTGCGCATGTACAATTCAAAACACCCCCGCACATGGGATGAGATTCTTCCCTATGTCCAACATAGCTACAATCGAGCCCCGCATAGCTCAACTGGCCACAACCCCTTTCAGGTGGGGTTGGGATTCCAACCATTGGGCCCCATGTATGTTGCACTACCCCTGGTGACCACCTCGGCCGAATCGTCCCCTGCTCCACCAGAAGTTGACAAAGCCACCCGGTTCATTGAGAGGATCTAGAAAATATGTCAATAGGTTCAAGGTATTATACAGAAGTCTAATGCCAAGTACAAACAATGCCATAATTGACATCGGGTGCCACATAAGCTTCAGATGGGCGACAAAGTTTGGTTGCATTTGCAGAAAGAATTCCCTACAGGGCCCCATCGAAATCTTCGCCCAAGCCATTATGGGTCATACACCATAACCAAGGCTGTGGGTGACAATTCTTTTGAGCTCAACATTCCCCCCTTCCTTGGTCTGCATCCAGTATTCAACGTGGCTCTCCTTCGGCCATATTTCCCACCATTATTGGACACCTCAGAGATAGCAGAGCAACCGACACCAACAAAGCTCAACCCTAACTGCATGCAACATGAATCTAGTGATCAGATTGTGGACACACAGATCAATGGCACTCGACAAGAAAGGATCCAACTCTATCGAGTCGTCAAAGCAGGGCATCAACTACACCAAGGCAAGTGGCTCACCTGGGGCCAAATTCAACAGGAATTTCCTCATCTGATGGGGGAACTCAACGTAATGGAGACCGTTGCTTCCTAAGGAGGGAGGATTGATCTAGGTGGATAATGGTGGCCACACACCTATTCCACTGGCTTGAAATTGTTTTTTCCACCTTGGTAGTTTTTCAACAGTTTTTCAGGTTCCAAACTTTTGGGGCCGTTTTGAGGCCCTAAACAATGTTTTTGGGGATTTGGGGCCTTATTGATTGTTGGTCAGTTGAAAATTGTTCGTCTCAGTTAGACCTTTCCAACGGGCTATCGTGCGCCTACAATGAAAATCGTATGCAAAAGTTACGACCCCGAGAAATTGATGTACTAACTTGTCCAAACAGGGCCCACATGAATTTTGGTGCTTCATCTCCTAGGGTTAGGTTTTTGGATGTCTAGGGTTTTTGAAATTCTTGTTTATTGTAAAAGGCCTTTAGAGCCTCATTTTCACCATCTTCTTGTGAATGAGCGCAACCGTCACATCTCTTCTCATAGATAAGCCACCACCATTCCATCAAGCTTGTTTTCCTCTACATTTTACAGTTTCAACTTATTTCCTTATTGAATAGAAAACCAATTTTACTGTATCTCTGTTATTTTGTGTTAAACATATTGTAATAATCTGTATTCATTTGGTTCTGCTCATAAAATCCGAATCAACAACAGAAGAAATGAACGACAAAATTTGGCATTTAAGAATAGGACATTTAAATTTTCAGAGTTTGGTGTTGCTTCAAAAGCAGAATATGGCGACTGGTATTCCTTATATTAAGAATGTTGATGAAGTATGTGAAGGATGTGTTTTTGGGAAACATCACAGGGAAAGTTTCTCAAATAGAACTTGGAAGGATAGTGAACATCTAACATTGGTGCATTCAGATTTGTGTCGTCCAATGGAGACAATGTCTTTTGGAAAGGCTTGTTATTTTCTCACTTTCATTGATGATTTTTCAAGGAATACTTGAGTGAATTTTTTGCAGGAGAAATCTGAATTGTTTTCTCATTTTCTTGAGTTCAAAGAATTGGTTCAAAAGAAAAATGGTTTTAATATTCTCACCCTAAGAACATATAATGGGGGAGAATACAGGTCAAATGAATTCTTGAATTATTGCAGGAATAATGGTATAAAGCGAGATTTTACCAATTCATACTCTCCTCAACAGAATGGAGTGGGAAAGAGGAAAAACATAACCATAGTTGAGATGGCTAGGAGCATGTTAAAGGCTAAGTCACTTGGTAATGAATTTTGGGTTGAAGCAGTACACACATCAGTATACATTCTTAATAGATGTCCTACAAAGGCAGTGTTGAATTTGACTCCCGAAGAAGCATGGTCAGGACATAAACCAAGTGTTTCACGTATGAAATTTTTTGGTTGCATTGCATATGCACATGTTCCGAAGGAAAAGAGAAGAAAATTGGATGATAAAAGTGTGAAGTGTATTTTCATTGGTTACAATATTGAAACAAGAAGTTACAGGTTGTTTGATCCTCAAGCAAAGAAAGTAATAATAAGCAGAGATGTTGTATTTGATGAGCAGAGAATTTATCAGTCAGAACTTGTACAGTTGAAATTAAAAGAAGATACAGTTACTATTGGTGATGAATCACATTCCAAGTCAGTAAAGGAAGATGAATTTAAGAAGAAACCTAAGTGGTTTGAAAGAAGTCATTAAAAAAAAATATATGTTAGATAGACATTTTGAAAGAAGGATTACTAGATCCCAAAGTAATATTGTGAATTATGCACTTATGACACAGGTAATGAAGATGGATGAACCACAAACTTATGCAGAAGCATCAAGAAAGAAAGTATGGAATGAAGCTATGGAAGCATAGTTGAATGCTTTGGTGAGAAATGATACATGGGATTTGGTGAACTTACCAAAAGGTAAAGAGGTGATTAGTACTAATTGGGTTTATAAAACTAAGTATGGCACAATTGATAAGTATAAGGCTCGTTTAGTTGCAAAAGGTTATGCAAAAAGAGAATGCATTGATTATACTGATACATTTTTCCCAGTGGCAAAGTTTGATACAGTCAGGATGGTTCTAGCATTAGCTGCTCAGTATAAATGGACAATTTTTCAAATGGATGTTAAGTCATCTTTCTTGAATGGGTATGTGGATGAAGAAATTTATGTGGAGCAGCCTGAAGGTTTTGAAGTTCAAGGTAAAGAAGATAAAGTTTACAAGTTGAAGAAGGCTTTATATGGTCTTAAATAGACACCAAGGGCTTGGTATTCAAGAATTGATAAATACTTCCAAGATCATGGATTAGTCAAAAGTTTATCTGAGCCCAATGTTTGTATTTTTCAGTCAGGTCAGGATATTCTAATTGTTGCACTTTATGTTGATGATTTGATCTACACAGGGAACAATGCTGAGTTATTTCAAAATTTTAAGTCACATATGATTGTTGAGTTTGAGATGACAGATCTTGGAGAGTTACATTATGTCTTGGGAATTGAAGTTTGGCAGAAAGAAGATTGTATTTTGTTGTCACAAGGCAAGTATACTTTGGATATTTTGAAGAAGTTCAGAATGATGATTTGCAAGCTAGCTACAACTCCTTTGGAAGTTGGGTTGAAGTTATACGGACATAATGAGTCCAAATCAGTTGATGTGACTTTGTATCTTCAATTGGCTGGAAGTTTGATCTACTTAACTACAACTCGACCATATATATTTTGCAGTCAGTATGGTATCTAGATTCATGTCAAACCCCAAGGAAATACATTGGAAAGTAGCTAAGAGTATTTTGAGATATCTATGTGGTACAATTGGTTATGGTTTGATATACAGATCTACAGAATATCTCAGGCTTATTGGTTATACAGATTCAGATTGTGCAGGTTGCATAGATGACAAGAAATCAAATTCAAGGTATTCATTCAGCATGGGTTCAACAACAGTTTCTTGGATCACTAAAAAGCAACCTACAATTTCTCTCTCCACAACAAAAGCAAACTATAAAGAAGTAACGACAACAACATGTGAAGCAGTTTGTTTGAGAAGAATTTTGGAGGATCTTCATGAGCAACAGGAACAACCTATTCAATTGATATGTGATAATCAAAGTGCTATTCATATGACCAAAAATCCATTTTTTCATAAGAAGACCAAGCATATTGATATTCGGTATCATTTTGTTCGAGATTTGGTTCACCAAGGTGTGGTCGAGATCAGGTATTGCATAACAGAAGAACATGTAGATGATATTTTCACCAAAGCACTATCAAAGGAAAAGTTCTGCAAATTCAAAGATGATCTTGGAATATTTCCAAATGGTCATTATGGGGAAGAAATGTTGGAATAATGATTCATTTATCATATTCTACATGTAATTGTTTTCTTTAGTATTATTGTTATTTGTTATGTCTCGAAAGTATAATTAAGGTTAGGAAATATATTTGGGAGACTCATGGAGTGATTATTGGAGAGAATGTTGAGAGATTGTAGGAGAAGATGATTTCCCGTAACATCTTCTCTCATTGTATAAATTCATGCTTTGGTAATGAGAAAGTTTGAGCCGAGTGTATATTGTTGTTGGATTATTTGCTCCATTATTGTGTTGGTGTTTTTCTTCAAGAATTACAAGGAACTCTCTATAAAATGTTTGAGTCTCTCATGGATTCTCTCTTCTTTTCTTTTTAAGTCTTATTTAGAGCTCATAGATAAATCCCACGTATAAAGTACTAGATGTACAATTTTGAGTAGACATTGCCCTATATTTTAGAATGTAAAGGTTTGGCCTTAGTTTTCATTTTGAGCTTGCCATCTGAAATATCAAGATAAGGGCCTTACCACACAACATATTTTGGTCTGAATGGTTTCTTCACCAATCCAAAGGTATGGGAAATAAATATAACTCATTTTATATTAGTACTACACAAACTTCCCATTTTTTAACCTATATGGCATCTTATATCATGTTTCATAACCATATAAGGTTTCCTTCATGTGTGTATCCTCTCAATTAGAATATTCAAGTTTGGAAATTGTTTTGTTCTTGTAAATGCCATTGATTTTGTGTTATATTTTTTGAAGTATTCACATTAAGCCTATAAGCTCGTTGGTTGTCCTATTTCATGTAGTTCCTTGGTGTACCCAATTCCATAATCAATTCAAGTTTACAGTATGAGCATTGAAATTCAATGAATTTAGACTTCCTATGCACTACAATAAAATGAATTGAAACTTCCTATGTTCTATTCTATACAATGAAACATGATCCACATTTTCCTTGGCCTCACTCCTAATCACATCATCCCTTCTTTAAGGGAAAATCAAGAAAGCTTGTTTTATATTGGCATCTTACTATTCTAAATCCATTTTACGGTTTTAGGATTTTATTCAAGGTGAACTTTGGGATGCTTGATTTTCTATGCCAATTGGCTCATATGTTCTTTTATTACCTGAATCCATATGGAATTTTATGTCCTCTAAATCCATATTAATAATTACCCCCAATCTACAATAATTTTTTAGACGTAATAAATGTACTAAAAGTAAATATCATATCTCCCAATACTCTCATTTGACCTAATTGGAGTTTTGATGGAAATCATTCATTGGATTTGAAGGTATCTACTTCCCATGTACGAACAAAAATCAACATTTGTAATGTGTATTTTTTCAAAATGGGGTTCCCAAGGCAACATTGTGCATCAATAGTAGGAAACTTTGTTCATAATTGTTAGTAAAGATACCTAAATTTGTGTTTGAATTTAGTGGAAGCATGTTTTATTTTCTATATGGAAAATGGAAAGTTGAACTTTCTATGATTTCATTTTCACTATAGGTGATGTTTCTAGTAATTGCAACAATGATTCCATTTTTTTAAGAGAATCTTAAGATGATTCCTTTGAATTTGTTTATTGTAAAACTACATTAAACATTGGTAGATTCCTTTTGATGTAAATGTTTAGTCAATTCTTACATCATCATCATAATTATTCATCAACATCAAATACACACACATTTCAATTCATAGAACATGTGCCATGAAATGTGTGTGTGTGTGTGTGTGTATTCAAAATTGGCTCAACTACACATTTTTAACAAAATGGAACATTGTTACCAAGATACATAATGGCACCTCATGCCCAAGCATGGAAGAATGGAATATGGTGCCCTATATACAAAATGACACTCACTGGTCACTCATTGACCATTTCCACCCTCTCCACCACTAGGTGCATCCTCGAAGACGATCTTCCTCCTATTACTCGAAACATAAACTTGATTCTTCTTGCATCTTGGCATGGTTCATCTTTCCAGAGACTGGAAAGGGAAATAAAATTATTACAAGTTTTTTCCCAAAATGAATTAACACACTTACAAAATGATACTTTATAATTCAAGCCAAGAAAACGCACTATAGATGATATTGTAATTTACGAGGGTATTTTCTTCATTCACGACCCTAACCTCTTCACTTGCCTCCCTGCAATAGTTAAATGAATTAAAGAATGAATTTCAATAAAAAATCCATAAAATAAATTATATGCATAATACATAAAAAAAATCATCAACACATGATCTCACTGTGAATAAATCAAGAAATGATGAGTATTTTCTAGCAGACAGAACACTCAATTGCACAAGCTATTTCGAGGAAAAATATGTTGTAGGGTCGAATGATGTAGCCACACTAAATGATACAAGGGCGGATGCATGCAGGCGAACTAGTGCAACCACAATGTATGCAACAATGGGGGCTACAAGAAGACATACTGGTGCAACATTGGGGGCTACAATAGGGAAAAATAGTGCATGGAATATGGGTGCAGCCACTGACGTGGATGGATGAGATGGAAAAGGTGGTGTGGGTGGGAAGTGATAAATCCCCATGTGTTGAATGATGGGATGAAGTACCCTCGGGGGGAGATGGGATAGCAAGTGTTGGGGTGGGGTGGCCAAGGACCAAAATTTCCTTGTAACTTGGGACAAAATGATTTGTGAAATGGGGGTAGTAGAGAAAGAATACATGGGGGTAGTGGTGACTAGACAAAGAATGAACCAACTTACATACACATTTATAATATTTTATTAGTACAAAAACATGAAAGTCAACCAAAATAAGGTAAAACTTTCACATTAAAACAAGATTTAACTCCACACATGATACCTGGGTATGGGTTGATCTATCCATCCTAGGGGTACATGGTTTATCGCTCTAAAAAATAACAACATGTAGAGACACAACAAAATTATGATTGATTTCTCATAAATAAATTGGAGATTTTTCGAACATCAATATTATAAAGCTTGCTAAGTTCAATATTGTAATGAATAGGGATTAATCCTATGCACACATGATGAATAACGTTGTATATACCTTGTCTATGGGGTATCCCTTATGTTTTGCTCAAATTTCCTTAAAATTTTAAAAGGTTGTGGGGAAAACAAGGCTGTATTTTTGAATTTAAGTGTGGGTTGTTTCAACAACTTGACTTATCATGCATTGAACCAAATGAAAAAAATGATCATCCTAATATTTCATTATAAGATATATGAACAAATTCTAATAACTAATTACATATTCTTAAGATCCATTCTCGCTATAGGGTATAGGTTCGCCAATTGGTAGGGTGTAACTCAACTAAGCAACATAGCATCATTTCAAATATGTGTGGTTATATATAGATAGGGAAATTGGAGCTTAATCACCTAGGTATATTTGGCTATCACATCTCCTTGGTGATACAAATTTATAACTAGACATATGACTAAAGACATATATAATCTACAATTATGCCAGAAACATTGAAAGTCTGTGACTCTATCCCAAATTAAATACACAAAGCTAGAGCTCAATACATAGTTTTGATCTATTCATGAGAAGGTTCATTCTAATGGCCAATAATCACTAACAAATGATCATAAACCAAATTCGATGAAATCATTTCACATGCATAAACAACACAAGCCCTAGCTCTAAACAATAAAACTGATGTGCACAATGCTAACAAAGAAGTCTTACATCACCTTAGAATGCTTGGCTTGTAGTAGTTTCCATTTCATATCAATCCATAAATAAATACCAGATTAATACCCAAACCAAGAATAATTAGAATTAGTTCAATGCCACAAGCAAGTCTACAGACAAGGAAGGATACCAACATTGTACCAAGAGATATCAAGCAATGCCCAACTAATATGAGATATTTTGCATAGATTATAAGGAATTGTTGCTACATCCAATGACTAATATAAAACTATTAAACCGATAAATTAATATTCACTTCATTAACTAGTAAATATGTCTATTTTTTCATGTCTTTCCTTTAGTAAATTCAATGTTCTAAATAAATTAACCCTTAAATTTATATAACACTCTGACAAACCATACATGCCTTCATACCTTTCTCTACTGAAAACCATGTAGAATTCATCAACCCTAGATGAACAAATATAAAACCACTCACAAATTGACCAAAACCAAGTGAAATTGTGAAATGAGAACGAAAAGTGTAACATCAAAAGATTTGAGGGCATTTTTGAGCTACCAAGGGAAAAATATATGACCATAAAATTAGAGTTGTGGTCTCTATAGAGCCAATATAAAAATTCCAAATACCACTTGTATTTTGAAAATCCCACGTATAATTTAAACTACAGTTTAAATTCACAAATGAAGTATAGTTGTTGAAAGTCAATCCCTTTGAATTGAACTGCATGTGATATGAGTTTTTAGATGTCATCCCTCTATCGCTCCACTGCAATTTTAACATGGAATAATCTTAATAAGTTCTATGTAAAAAAGATAACATTATACATTGACCTTTCACATCATATAAATTATTTCCAACACAATCTCTTTCTGTATATATATAATGGGGGAATAAGTCTAAATGTAAAACTTGCTATCATTATACATTCACTTTCGCAGGGTCTATGAGAACATTGGTTTTGTTTGGTAATGTTTGAACCACTGCCCAATTTAAAACATCTATATAATATATGAAAGAAAATCATTCCATTCCCAAGATATCAATGTAGTCTTTACTCTACATATTTACAAGGAGAAGATTGTTTCCACAATACTCAAGGGAGGAATACAATGGAACACCACACCACCATTATATATATGAACTTCATTGTCAAGGAATGTCTGGGATCATCTTAGACTCATATGAGGGATAATCCATGTGAAGACCTAGATAGGAAGACTAACATGCTTGAAGGATGACATGACCTTAGGCCACATGGAGGACAAGGGGAGACTTGGGAGAAAACAAGAAAACATAAATTGTCTCAAACATGTAGCCATAAAATATTGAATCTCCTACCTATCAATAAACTTACATGCATATATTTGTATGTAAGGAAGTTTGTTTTATACACCATGATTACAAAGCTAAACAAAGTTCCATAATACCTGCACGTGGG
>JZKD02S1775976.1:642555-655881 GCA_000966675.3 Picea glauca | reverse complement strand
AAAATAAATGTATTAATCATGATTATTATATTTATTATTAATTTTTAAATATAAATACATGAATTTAAAATTTAGTTTTAGTGGAAAGTACATTCCATCTCATAATTTAATTAAATTTTGAAATGGAATGTATTTCCTACTAAATATTTTAATTCAATGTATTTTATATTTAAAAATTAATAAAAAAAAATAATAATAATAAATATGTAACTACCAATTTTTATAAAAAAAATTATATGTATAATATAATTTTTATATAATAGAATAAGTTTTATTATTTAAAAAAATATTTTATTTTTAAAATAAATGTATTAATCATTATATTTATTTATTTATTATTAATTTTTAAATATAAATACACGAATTTAAAATTTAGTTTCAGTGGAAAGTACATTCCATCTCATAATTTAATTAAATTTAATGAAATTATGAAATGGAATGCACTTCCCACTAAATATTTTAATTCAATGTATTCTATATTTAAAAATTAATAAATAAAATAATGATAATAAATATGTAACTACTAATTTTTATAAAAAAAAATTATATGTATAATATAATTTTTATATAATAGGATAAGTTTTATTATTTAAAAAGATATTTTATTTTTAAAATAAATGTATTTTATTATTTTTATCATTTAATATATGTTATTTATTATTTTATAATTTAGTGGGTTATATTAATTGTTAAGTGTTCTAAATTTTATATATATATATATATATATATATATATATATATATATATATATATATATAGAAATTAATTATTTGAACTTATCAATATTTTTATTAAATAATATGTTCTAATCAATAAATGAAGTAAAACTAGCATAAATTCATCTTAACTCCAAATCTATGTCAAGAGGGATCAAATATCTCCGTGTAAACCTTTAACATTTCCTCAAGTAATAATAATAAGCTATTTGATTGGTAAAGTCTACTAAGGTATACATACCSTGCCTCCTCTAGATTTGATCTTGTAATCTCTTAGGAGGAAACACTTGTTCTTAACCATTAGGTCCACTCAGGTTGACATGAATTTAATATATTAATATATTTTATAATATATGAGGACCTCCATAAGAACTACATTGTTTTGGTGATCTATTAAGATAGGACAAATCAAGAACAAATTCAAATAAATATATATTTTTTAATATATTAAAATGTTTTATAATATGTTAATATATATTAAAATATTTAATTTTTTAAATATATTAAAAAAGTAATTATATACCACATTAAACTAAACTTTTTTTTCACAAAAACTGGAAAATTTGTATTATCAAAAAGGTTCGGAAAGTGCTCACGAGTTACAATGTCTTTCAAAATTCAGGACAAGTTAGGGCCTCAATTAAACCACTATTACAAGCTACTAATCACTGTGTCAAATATTCAAATGAAAACTTCACATAAAACAACCTTACTGAATACACTCCAAAGGAAAAAAAAAAACTCTGATGATAAATGTGAAGACACATTGCATCTAATTCGCCGATTTGACTAACTTATGGGCGTGTCTTCGTGTTGCCATTGGTTGATATGTGGCATGTGATGTCTTCTTCTTTCTTACTACTGTCCAACCTTCATTTGCACATGTTGAGGTACTTGTGTTGCTTGTGTTTCCTAGATTGTCTTGATCTGAAGCTTCTATTTTTTCTTCATCCAAAACCCCAACATCATCTTCCTGATCTTCCCAGCAAGTTGATGATTAAGGAGAAGACTGGGCTCAAGGTCCCTCATCTGAAGCCTAAGGAGAAGACACCACATTCTCCGACTTTTGATTGGATTATGGACTCGCGACTAATGATAAGAGAGTTGATTGAGGAGGAGGATCCGGTTGGGACGTCTTTTCGCTGGCTTGAGGAAACTTCGAGATAACTTGATGGTCGTCATTTTATCCCACCCACCAAGTGGATTTTCAAGGCTTTCAGTTCTTCTTAGGTCCTTTGGAACAATGGGTTGCAAGATGTCTCGTTTCAAAACAAGATCTGCGATGCAAAGAAACTCTCTCATAGTCTAGTTTTTGAGACCAAGAATATTTTTTACCAGTAAAAATAACTTCGGTTGGGAATCTTTTACTGAAATCCATTTCCATGCATATACAAGAAAAAGTGGAGATGTTGTGCCTTGAATTTTCACGACATGTGAAGTGGAACTTCCCCAACGTCGAACCAATGGCTTCTAGCGAAGGTAAACCCCATAAATGCAAGGGAATATTGGGAAGCCTCACCCAAACATGAGCTGAGGAGAGAATGTCAGAAGTTGGATTGAAAGAAGGCATCAAGAGTTTCATGCATAAACCTGAGTTTCCCCAAAACCACGGACCTGAGCTAAGAATCAAATCCTGATCTTCCTCAATGTTGAACTCGACAATAAAGAAACCTTTAGCACAAGGATGAACGAAATCTTGTTGATGCATAATAAAAATCTTGTTGAGAACAACTAACTTTGGTCAAAAACCATTGAAACGACAAACCAAACTCACAGGTCGATAGTATTCTTCATCTTCATAGACATCTTGCCCATGGAAATGATAAGGAGAGAAACTTCCTGAACCAGAAGAGATAAAGGAAAAGAAGTAAAGCTCCTTTGAACAACCTCACGAAAAAAAGCCCCAGAGTTTGAAGCAGAAATTGGTCGGGACCCCCAAGAGGGAGGGAAAATCCCCACTTCCTGGAACACCCACGGAGAAGGATGCAACCATGGCCATTGAAAGCGAAGAGGACGGGCTACAGGTCCGGCTCGCACAGAGGCCGCCGCGCACCAGGAGAGCGGCACCTTTGCGATCATCATTTGGTAAATCGAAAAGTATGTGCACTAAACTAATTATTGAGAACTATATATGACATCTCTACCATACTGAGTTGAATCAAAGAAGAAACATAGGATTATCCTATTCAATTCAACAGTGATTGGATCTTATGCGTTTGGCTCGAATCCAGCTGTGCAAAAAGCGCTAGATCTGTTCGGACTCCTCTTCGAGAACAGATATGGGTGGCCTCGATCCTAAGTATAAATTCGGTGTTAGAACTGCGCCATTGAAATATTGATATGTTGTTTTGGCATCCTCGAATTTGTTATGGTGCTCCTTGGTCAGAATAGCATCATTCACTGTTGTTGGAGAAACATACGCACAGCGTACTGCGCCTACTTTACTGCCACGAATCTTCCAGCGACGACGGGCCCTCCTTCGTGGACTTTTTGTTTGTGCCGTTTCTCGTGGATCGCACTTGTCGGCCACTGCCACTTGCAGACCTCCTTCTCCGTGCCAATTTGCTTGTAGTTGGGAGTTGGCAAGCATGTTGATTATGATCGGTTGAGACTCGCTAGCAGGAATCGATAGTTGTTTTCTCAACAGCCAAACAAATAAGTGTTTTCATGGTGGGGGCGTTTGTTTGTCTTTTGGCGATTATTGGGAGTGATTTCCATTTAGTGTCCTCCCATGAGGTATCTGCAGCGTTTTGGCCATATTTGTTGCATACAGTCTTTTGGTCCGTTTGTGGTGTTGTGGATAGGATTCGGCACTCTTTCATGAGTGGTCGCATCCATTCTTTTGTTGCTTTGTAACCTGTTGTTTTTTGTTTTGACGAATTTTTGTAAAGAATACCTTACAGCTTTTTTGGCTCTATTTTGAGCATACCAGCTATGTTTTATAAAGTATTTAATATTTAATTCTTTGTATTTTTTTTAAATGCTTGATTTGAAATGTATAATTATGCACAAAGATCACCACGATCAAAGTTTGTATAAGAACCACCATGGTACCAAGTGGATGCCATGTATCTTTCATTACTCACACATGTGGAGCTAGTCATACATAGACTTTCAAGAAGAATCTAGAGCATCTAAAACCTTAATTTTAATTGGGAGTTGAGACATGCAAAAACCCTAACCCTAGAGGCTATAGAGCATGTTAAACACTTTCCAGTAGGAAAGGAAGGGATTCCATTCTTATTGTATTGATTAATTGTTCCATAGTTGCGCAGAGCAAGGGAGAGGCATATTAGAGTTGATTCATATAGGAGAGGCCTTGTAGGAACTACACAAGCCACAGTGTCAATGGCAATTTCATAGCGAGTTCATCTTTCTTTATACTTGCATTTCATACTTAGAAGAAAAGAGCAAGGCATAGTCTTCACCTTCTCGTTGGGTTTTCGCATATTGGGTTTCTCGGAATACATCTTGTTTTCATTGTGTGGATGGTGTGGTATTTGTTTTAGCTTCTTTTATTTTAATATCAAAGTATTTCAATGTTTTGAGCAATAAGCTAGTAATATTAAATCTTAATCTTAAGTAAAACGTGCAATAAAAAACTTATAAGATTCGTTGTGACCAACAGCGCTAGTGGAATATCCACGACAATTTACAAATCAATACTTTTATTTCTTCATCTTTGTATTGGGTACTTTATCAACGCTTTGTTTCCAAGTCCCACTTTTGAGGAATCGTCTCATATTTTACAATAACATATTTTGGTCAATACTTTTTCTACATCATTGAACATGTTGTTAAAGTAGTGGATTTTGGACCACTCGTGCATGGTTTTGTTGAGTTTTTCCACCTTGCAATGCTATTGTTGGGAAAATCCATCTACCACTCCCACCACTGCCATCACCAACATCTTGGAGACATGCTACATTTTCCTAACCCACTCATCATTGTAGGTGGTTCTCTTATTAGTCTTCATCCTTTTGGAAACTTTCTTTTTTTGTTCAATAAGCACATTGTTTTTTAGTTGATGGGCCCACATCTCATTTCATTTTTTGTAGCACAATAATAGTGAGAATAGATTTCCCATTTGTACATGGGTACTTTATCTAGTTTTGTTTCTAAGACCCATATTGAATATTGTTATCCACGATGGCCTTTATTTTTGGTGCATCTATTTTTGCAACATTGAACATGTCATCCAAGTAGTGGATTTTTGGCCACTTGTGTAGATATTTTTAGAGTGTCGCTAGGCATTTGCCTCCATGACCACACAATGCATTGCCTTGCAATGTCATCTAGCTCAAAACTTTGGAACATTTTTTGCTTGGGTCGTCAACTTTGTACTTTGTCATCACCTTTAATATTTGCCTTCTTTTTTCATCTATGTGACATCCATTTCCATCATCTATGTCCACCCAGTGCAGTGATGTGGAGAGATGGTTTGTGATTCTTTGTCATTCATATTTTCTCAAGATTCATGTTTCTTCAAAGTGACCTCATACGTAGCACTCATTTATATTCACTTGGTAGTTGTAGCGACCAATTGTGATACCCCTAGGCAAAACCCCAATTGTAAATGTAAATGTGAATATGCTTATAAGCTAGTGAGTTGATGATACAGGGTCTTTGGTCCAATTTTGCGCGCATTGAGACAGTGCACGGGAATCTCATACCAAAAGAAGAGTGTGCACATTCTAGAGTTCTGTGTGCATTGGATTGAGTGTGTGATCTTAAGGCCAAGGAGCCTTTGTATATATGTTGTGTTTTATAGGTTGGTGAGCCAGGTTATTATAGGCAAGAATGTTTATACGATTATTAGGCCAGGGAGCCTCGATGTTAAAGGTCATTGTGCCTATATTGTAATTGTAAATCATACTCATATTATTAATTAAGTATATCGTTGCATGCAGACCGACCAAATAAAAGAGATAGGGGGCTAAACTCCACTAGAAAGGGAAAGGGGGGGCTAAGAGTTTAGGAAAGGGTCTAAGCTAAGGGGGCTTAATCCCAAAGAAATATTTTATTAATATTCCTAAAGTCTAAAGTCTAAAGTCTAAAGTATGGGATATTCATTTTGTCCTAAGTCCCTAAGGGGGAATGTATCACCATGTGGGGGGGTCCATGTTGGGGGCGCATGTAGTTCCCAACATGACAAGTGTCAAGTTGGGAACATGCACATATATTTGGGGGAAATTAGTTCATTTTCCAGCATTCCTTCATCATGGTTACCATTTTTCTCTCCTACCATTCGACCTTTGTTGTTGCCATCACCATACATGTACTTGGAAAGCTTGGCGTTGTGGACAACTAGAAACCTGGTTTGGACTGCAGGCTGAAGAGGCGGGTTGTCAGGCCCGTAGGAATTTCTCTCCGGGTGAGAGATTTTCTATGTTGAAGAAGCGGGTTGTTAAGCACGTGAGTAGTTTCTCTAGGCGAGAAACTACTTGGAATTGTTCCCTAGTGCATTGGGCAATAACTATAGGGCTCTGAGACTTCTTGTCTGGCCTGTTGTTGAAGCCCCGGAAGGGAAGTGGGGCAGTCGAGGGACTGTTAAGCAGAGAAGGGGCACACTTCCTGGGGTGGGACAAGCATGTGGGGAATGAGAGACTCTAAGCTAGTTGCAACAGTTGGGCACCCTGGACTGAGCAATTATGTTGCTTGTTAGACCTTAGACTGACTTAGTATTCTCTTTTTCCTCGTAGAGTTTAGCCCCAGCTTGAGGGTGACCCACTGTTGAGATTACGAGCAGTATGGTCTATGGTTGGGAGGAATGTGGAAGGTCTACACATAGTTGGTGATCTTTTTATCAAAGATAAGTGTCAATTGTGTGTTAAATTATGTGTTGTATCATTATTCATGCATTTGTTTTTATGGGTTTTTCTTGTGTATGCTGCATGTGTATTTCTATTATTATTATGTGTGAATCTGTGTATTTACAGAGTATTTGTGTGTTTTAAATTTTGTATACAGTTCAAAAAAAAAATCGTGTGGCATAGCCCAGCAGGTGGTTGAGGATGTTACAATATGGTATCAGAGCCCCAGTTTTCAACACTGAACTTGGATGGGCGAGCAAGATGAATTAAAGTGAAATTTCCCAGAGAATTGATTTCGAAGTGGCCAAATTTCAAGTTACAGTGTGTCCATGGTAAAAATCAGAAGCAATTGCGTGGAATTTGTAAAAATCCCCAATTTATGTTGTTAAATTCATGGGAAATTTGAGAAATTTGGCCAAGTGGTGAGATATTCTTAATTTAATATCTATTCTAGCAAATTCAGACCTGGAATTGGTTGAATTTGAAGTTACAGGGTGTCAGGAGGGTGCTAAGAGAACACTTTGACTATGATTCGAAAGCTCAAGAGGTATAGCGGTTCGAGAAAGAAAGCAAAGACCAAGGAGTTGACCCTGGAGTGGAGAGATCAAAGATCAAGCCTTTGAAAGATTGAGAAATATTTCATTGGAGGGAAGCAGAGCCTCAGAGGAGAGAAACCACAACAACCGTTAATTTGGGTTGCAAGATTAGATCTGGGTCATTTGATCAACCTACACAAGAGGAGAGCGCACGTCAGAGGAGATTAGATCCCAGCCATTGGATCTGAGCATGGGAGAATGAGAACCGTCGATCAGAGTTCTCGGGTCATAAGTCTTGGCCAAAGCGGAGCGGATCTGAGCCATAGATCCCATCATGGAACGTGAGCCGTAGATCTCACAATTCGGAGATTTGAGACTTTGAAAAAAATTGACCCTTGTGTCGCCAGGAGGAGAAATCCCTGAAGCTACAAAGTCTCGGAGTGAATCTACACCATAGATCACTAGGAGAGTGAGAGTTGTTAGATTCTCAAGTGGTTAAGTGATTCGTCACTCGGGGAGAAATTGGTTTTGGTTGCACAGAGTGGAGAATTTCTTGAATTCCGGAGTGAATCTTGACCATCGGTTGTTGGGTACAAGTATCTGTAGATTTCCAAGTATTCGAAAAATCCAGTTATCTGAAGGATTGTGGGTGAAAGTTGTTTTGGTGTGAAAATTCTCGAAGCTCCAAATTATCGGAGTTAATCATAGTCGTTGATCAAAGGAGAGTCTTAGTCGTAGATCTTCGCCCTTCGCCAATTAGGTGTTCGGCAGTTCGAGAGTGTGGTGGTCATCTGGAGCGAGGAGCCCCGAAGCTCGAAGCCCGAAGTTAATCACAGTTGTTGGTTATGGGAGGAGTGTGAGTCGTCGATTTCAGTTCGGTGCTCGACTATCCGAGAGGTAGTGTGTGTTGGAGTCGGGAAACTTATGAACCCCAAAGTCTCGTAGTCCCAGATTTGATCTCAGCCGTAGATCAAGGAGCAAAGTGTGGATCGTTGATCCCTGAACTCTTCGGGAGTTCGCCAGTTCGACAGTCCGAGAGTTTTTCATGTTGGAGTCATGGAAACTCCTAAAGCCCGAAGTCCCAAAGTGAATCTCCACCATAGATCATGGAGGAGCGAAGAGAATCCCCACCAGCAATCAGATCTGGTCGTAAGAGTTTGGAGAGAGGAAGGATAGGGAGAAGACCTACACCCGCCAGTCAAAGTCACTTTATGACCGAATTCGGTTGGTAACCACTCTGGGAGATTGGAGTGTTGAAAAGGTCAATGTTCACGAAGCGTCGAAGTCCCGGAGCTCCGGATAGCGCCTTTTAGTTGAGTGCTTGGTTCTAGCCCACAATCACGTGAGATTTCCGCCGATGAAAAGGGGCTAGCACTTGTGGTTTTGATTCTAGGTGAAAAGGGCTTAGAGTAAAGCGTCTGCGGGTTTTGTTGGACCTACAAAAAGAAATAAAGCAGGCATGTTGTTGATGGGCGAAATTGACTGCTCGTCAACTAGAGGAGTGAATCCAGTCTGGGGTTGTCTACTTAACCCAAGTCGTTTGGATTGATCCACTCCGACGGGTTTAGCGGCTCCGTTAGCCGATCTAAGTCCTAAGAAAGCGAAAAACAAAACTAAAGAAAATAAAATAACTTAATGAATAACACTCGCTGAAAATTATATACAGATCTAATATATATTTACAGTTTACTAAATAATGTTTATAACATAAATATACTTTTTGTATGTATAATATATACAAATGGCTTTATTTCTAATATATGTATAATATTTACAGAATGCAAATTTTAATCTAAACCTGTGAAAATCGAATATGGATTGACTTATTAAACAAAAGCAAAGCTATCGTTAAATCTTTTTGATTTTTATTTTTATTTTTTTTTTAAACAAGAAATGAAAAATCAAACTGTCTAATTAAAAATAGAGATAACAAATAGTAGAATATGTTTAGACTGCAGAAAATTTCTGTATTAAACTAATGAAATAAAACTTAAAAACTAACCTGTAATCGCATCTCATATTTGTCTTGTGTATAGCATCCAATCTTGTTGTTTGATGAGGCAAACCCGCAACAGGTCCTACAAATGCTTCTCGTAAACGTGAAGCAGTAATGATTGAATCCAAATGATAGAACATAAAGGAGATATAGTAACAACAATTTTATAATTTCACAAGTGGCCACATTGAGATAGATCATGCTATGAAAACTTGTGTATAAGTGTTCAACGAATGATGAAGATAAATCTCCTAATCTCAAGTTTGAACAGAATAATTATTGTGTGTTAAATATAGGACATAAAATATGGATATCATATAAATTTTATCATATCAATCTGCAATAAACCACGATAGCTAAAGAAATCATGATCTAACTACAAATCGAAATAATCATAACTTGAATAAAAACACTATATATAGAAGCTAAAGTTGTGCAAATATCATATTCCATTCAAGTCTGTAAATCATAAATCCATAGTTTTTGCCCCAGGCAGAGATGATCTCAAGATTACAAAACAACATACTTATATAGGTTATAGGAACAAAACGTTTACTGTTGATAGCATCCAATCTGTTCCAAAAAATGTGGGGGATGCAACCTCCCAGATTCTACTTGATACTAAAAACTAACAGCCTATTCTATTTAAAAACATAAAGATAGTATGTTGAGAGATGCCAACAGTGCTTCAAATCTCCTTAGAAATCATAGGTTCCTGAAAACAAATAAGAATAAAAGATTTCAAATGTATTTTCAGTTATCAAAACAAGTAATTCGAATTTTTCTAACTAGCTACAGAATCTCACGATTCTGTAGCTAGTTATAACTATAACTAGAATCACATTTTATTCAATCAATCAAAACCAACTAAAAAGTAATCTGTGTAAACAAATCGTATATCCTAATTTGAAAAACACAGAATCATACTAAACTTATTAAAAAAAAATCATACCTCAAATTAAGGGATTCGAACTAATCAAACAATCTTTGAATTTACTATTGCAGTCGTTGCTTCCACGTTCTTAAAAACAACAGACCCTGTGGTTTTTTGGCATTTGTCTTTGGTTTGAGCTACGGATTGGAGTCTGCTATTCTTCTTCGTTAGCGAATTCACTTGGTCTTCTAAGGATTTAAGTCGAGACTGAAGTAAAGGCACGTCTTTGTAATACCTATCAATCCAGGATCGACATTCAGTACAGTGTGGATGTATAGACTGTGTATCGGCACTGATAGTGTTAACAGGTGGGGAATCTTCCATTGGACCTGTAGGTTCACTACTGAGTTTGATTCCAAGGAAATCAGGATTGTCCTTTAGACACAGTGCTAAGTTGGTGACATAATCATAGGGTCTGTCAGGACAAAGTCCATATGAGTATGGATACTCTTCGGCCAAGAAACTTTCAATTTCTGAATCAGAATCCTCACTTACCACAATTTTGTTTTGGTCTGCACAGGGCTTGGGTTTATTTCGAGCACATCGTGAAACCCAACGAGCGGCCTTTTTATTCTTATAATTGACATCGATGTTGCCTTTACACTTTTTTCTTGTGGATTTTTTAACAGTCTTAACACAACCCTTAGGATACGAATCCGGTTGAGTGTCGGGTTGGGTAGAATCAAGATAGATCGAGGGTTCCAAATTAGAAATGGGATCATAGGGAAAGAGCGAAGGAGGAGAGATGGTAGGTTTAACAAGGGTTTCTGTGACGATAGGCTTGTCAACCTGTCCCAACTCACTACTACCAAAACCATTTCATAACAGAAAAGCATCCCAACAATCATTGTTTAATTTCAACTGATGTATAATGATAATCTTGATTAAACAATGGTGGAACAAACTAGAATCAGACTTATGCCTTTTAAATCGCTTTCCCATCTTGTATAGACCTCGAAGGAGAAAATATGGCATGTTCAGGGGGAAATCGATAAAACTCATAAGCAATCGCAAGTGATACAAGAAAACCAACCCAAATCTCCCCTCACAGGTAACAAACTGTTTCACAATAGCTAACAGATCATGCCATCTAGGTTTTAAACCTGAGATAGGCATACCTCGGTCGCAGCTGGTAATTCTCCTTGAGGTGAACAACAATGACCAGGGAACCTCTTCAACCTTTAAGTTTTTGAACCATTTTTTCCCCAGAGCTGGTAAACCGGTAGCTTGGCTTATAAAATCTTCATTTACCTCAAGCTGGACATCTCTTATTTTTTCTCTGCAACCTTCGAATGTCAACGCGAATTCTTGAGCAACTCTTAGATTAAAACCCTCGAACTTTTGAATAAACACACGCCAGTTGTTCCTTTCTAAGTCATCCCTGGCATTGTCAAATGATAACAAGGTCTGGATGCCATTGGGCTCAATCCTCACCATAGGAGCCATGGCTAACAGAAAGTAACCAACACAGGAATCAGAGGTAGGGTTTGATAGAAAAAACACAGATCCATAGCCCCGAGTTTCCTCAATGCAATGCAAAGACAGCTTGAAATGGTAGGCAGGAGCGTTAATTACCATACGTGTGAAAGAGGTCGTGTAGATCAAGGCCATGCAGAGCTATAATACCACGCTGTACTTAAAATGACACCTTGGCATATTGGTACGCATAAGGATCAGAATAGTAGAATAGTACGCGTATCCATGACTTGATCATAAAGATTAATGTATCAAATAAACATTGAACCATTAAAAAAAATTATGAATCAAAACCCCATTGACATTAATCGAATGCTAAATGAGTGGAGGTTTTATACTTATGTAACCAAGGCACGTTTAAGACCAAGGGGTTATAAACTAGGAAAACCATCAAGTTCATAGCGAAAGACGACAATTCGGCAATAGACCATATGAACAGTTATCTTTTGATCAAAAATCACAACCAAATGTGAATTCTAGCTGTGAGTTTTCAAGCTTACAGTCATGAAAACAAAAATCGAAAGGCGGGTATGTAAAAGGTGACAAATAATAAGTGTCGTTGCTTATGACGAGTAACGAGAATTTAAAGACCCTGTGTTAGGCAGCTTATAAACAAATAGAAATTACATTATTGCTGCCAACAATGGCGACTTGCTGGGAGAAGCAGTTATCTCTGCATAATGAACGAGTTCAAATTAGGATAATCAGAAAAAACTTCGAATCGAAAACAACTAGAAAGTTGTTTGAACATCATTATCAATTATAAAGCATTAAAGTTTCAGATTACTGTTATCTTAAAAGACGAAAACTTATGACAATCTTAACAGAAGAGAGTCACGATATTAAAGTTAAAATCTTCAATATTGTTGACAGGGCCGCTGCTGCCAGCAGGCGTCCATGGCCTCGACAGGGATGTCATTTAACCCACTTTGATATCTGTATCCTGCCAAGAAGTTCCAGATTAGAACGAAGGACATTTAAGGTCAAAAGAATCCATATCTGAGAATTTTCATATACCTGACATTGCTTCGTTGACGGCGTGCCTGTTCAGTACCCCAGCAAAGTTATCTTGGCGTCATGCATGCATTTACCCGCTGCCAACAAACTTGTTCAGTATCTCGGCGGGTTTACAAGCATTTCCCACAACTCTCTGAAGGTTTATTTAGTTTTAAAGATTTTTAAATGGAGCGGGGTGACGCTGAAAATCCTGGTTTTTGGACACATCGTAGTAAATTGTAGATCTTGTAGAATTTTCTTAGCTATCCTTCATTAAGATCTAGAAATAGTCTGTTAATAAAACCGACTTTCGAGGGTAGGGAGACATCTCTGAGTTGTTCTCTTAAGGAACAGGGACAGCGTAAGAAGAATTTTTATGGATGATCATGAGTAACTTCAGTTACAGATTGAAATCAAGAAACGCTTTTCAAACAACAAGTTTTCTTTAACATGGCTGCAAACTTCAGAAAAATGTCATAATTGATGCTTAAACAACCTTCAGTAGTCATTTTAGAGGGGGGAATTTTTTGTTCTCTTTATCTGAACTAGCCCATGATGTAAGCATGTGTGTCTCAAAAAGAAAGACTGATAAGCATAAAGGAAAAATCAAAACAAACCAGCAAAAAAAAGCAAACAGCAAGCAAAACAAAAATATTTACACAGTGTACAAGGGAGTGTCATCAGGCGAAGTACCTTTTTAGAGCTTGGCCATTCACCGGAAAAGTGTCTAGTTGTCCCTCTAAATTCTATAATCGGAAGGAACTGGGACCCAATTTCTCAGCAATTAAAAATGGTCCTAGCCACAAGTTCTGAAACTTTGTATGCTCTCATTTTCCCTCATGCGGTTTGTCCCATTTTA
>JZKD02S1775976.1:607394-628162 GCA_000966675.3 Picea glauca | reverse complement strand
TAGAGGTTCTCCCAGATGGAGGGAGAAGACTATGATGATTACTTGTTCCAATAAATCAAACATACCTCTACATGAGTCTTTATATCATCCGCAATATCCATGGGTTGGAGTTCTACATCAGATAAATGCAAAGACTATTCTCCAAAGCAATTAAACAAAGAGCGTATGAAGAGAAACCTCAAGACTTTGAAGCATACCAAAAAGAGACCCTTGTATGCAGATAGAAGAAGATAACTTGTTGGAGAACCTCCAGTGCACAGCAGAAGCATGGTGAATATTTTTTGTAACAGAGATATTGTATCAAGATCATTACTAAGAAGATCAGATCTCATGATGACAGAAGAAATGCCACATGGATATGTTCCAGTTTTCCAACAATGATATACTTTATTGATCAGAGCTACATGAAGCCTTCAGAGAAAACCAGTGTTCCAGACCGAAGTACATTTAAAATCAAGCATTAAATTATCTGTGATGAAGTCCAGAAAGGAGAAATTGGTTCTCCAATACATATCTCCACAGATGAGCAGATAAGCAGACATTTTTGGTAAAGCTTCTGTCATAGATGAAAGAGTTTGCATACTCAAGTTAGAGCTCGTGGAGACGACTTCCTTATTGAAAAAGGAAGAGATAACTCCCAGGTTGGGAGGAAGCACTGATGTATTATTGATTGATGGACATACATTTTTCAGTTCGAAAAATGGTCCAGGAAGAGCAGATTCCTTCCAGTTCGAAAAGTGGATTGAGATTTCTGACGGACAGACATTTTTCAGTTCGGAAAATGGTCTAGATTGTTGATGTACCATAGACAAAGACTTCCCATTGTGGTTAACATGGGGAGTGGTCTAGGGCAGTCTCTCTTCTTGAGGGTTACTCAAGAAGACTAGCCCACCTTGCCAGACATCAATTTCTCATTGTGGTTAACATGAGGAATGCTCTGTTTTGGAGGTTGGTGCAGGACAGTTATTTCCTCTTGTGGTTAACATGGGAAATAGTCCAGACAGTCATTCCTTAGGGCGGATTCATTCTCTCCAGGCTGCACTTTGTTTAGTGCTGGAAGAATGGCCTAGGGTGGGGAATGGTCCAGGTTCAACAATCAGGCATAGACATTCCTTAGGGCAGACTCATTATCTCCAAGTTACACTTTGTTTAGTGCAGAGGAATGGCCCAAGGTGGGGAATGGTCCAGGCTCATAAATCAGGACAATTATTCTTCCTTGCTTGAGAAGAATAGTCCAGATATCTTATCATTGATGTCTTACCTTTTTTAGGGCAGATACTCTTCTGAGATCTCACAGATGTGAGTGGAAGAATGGCCCAGATGATTCAGTTTATATCATAACATTGTTTCTGTGTAGGTTGATATCAGATGATTGTTATGAAGACCGTATGTTTCTAAACAGTATATGTATACTACTGTGGTGGATGTGTTCCATTGTTTGATCAAGTATCTATGTGATACTTGGTGTGGTAGTATACCACTAGATTGTAGTTGTGTACTACTATGAATAGACACAATTGTGATCTATTGAATGATATTGTTCCAATTGACTTGAAGACTATCAGTAGTGTTGAAAATGATTATCAACTATATGGATGATCAATGAATAGAGATTTCCTAGACAGAAAATGGTTCAGAACATTTATTCTTCTAGATTAGAATAATGGCTCCTGTGTCACTCTGTGGAGTGAGAATCATGTCTGATCACTCAAGATAGAGTATGGTTCCAAGAGATGATGCAGCTGATGACACTGATGGTGATGATGGTGCTCATGATCTAGTCATGAGATAGTCTATACAACTATGTTGATGCTACCGGGTGAATGGTATGTTTGTGATCAAGACCATTACCTGTAATACCTCCCTAGCTAGGAGGGAGTGTTGATATTATGATAGCTGCGAGAGGCATTTACCTCCACGTGTAAACCTGACGATAATAGAATATTTCGAGAAGCAAGAAGAAACCCTAATGAGTTGGATAATAACCCTAGAAGTCATGTCGGCTCAAGAAGATAACTTGTATTAGGTTATTAGCCTCCAAGAAAAGAAGTCGACCAAAAGAAATAATATATACTGAACAGACAGATACCCAGAATGAGAAGTCGGCCCAGATAGTTAGCTAGAATTACTATAAATACAGGAGGCCAGTCTTCATTCTGGCAGGCAGTCTCAGAATTGCAGAGCAGCACTTGTGCGCACTGTAGTGCCCAGGTTTGGAGGAGAGTTTCCATTGCAGTTGTTGCAACTAGCAGATCACGTTTGGCTTGGACTATCTCTTGGTTAGGGTTTGGACTATCTTATCATCTCTTGTTGATGCGTTATCCTTGGGGAAAGGAGCGCTACCCTTTGTTTGGCTATCTAGCCTAGGGTTTGCTTCCGGAGTGATTCTATGTCAAGGTTAAGGTTCTCAAAGGGTGGCTTCGGCCTATGGTTGCGTGACAATAGCGATATTGTCAATGGTAAAACGAGCACTTCCATTATATTATAACAATTGCAACAAGAAAGTTGCAAGTCAAGTAGTCACATGAACATTGACTACAAGAATTTTCTGTTCAGAAAATAGAGTAATGAACTTACTGATATTAATTGTGAACATGCATATGCATAGAGTGGTAATTTATTCTATTTAATAGATTACATGATAACTGGTGATGGAAATTGTTAAGTTTGGACATTTCCAGAATTACTTGTGAGCTTTTGTAAATATTACAATAGAATTTTATGGTACATGACATACTGATAATTTGTTGGTTGAATGAAAGCTTAAAAGGTTGCAGGAAAAGTAGTCTCAATTATGATATTGCAGAAAGCCATGATAAATATTACTACATGTTGTTGCAACAACCAAGAAAACTATGAGACAAAATTTTGTATTTTGTGAGCAGTGGATTTCCTTTATGGAATAAATTTAAATTTATAAAATGAAGTTTATATAGTAATCTCTCATAATAACTATATGTGGGTGATACAGGTGAGTTAATATTTATTATAGTTGACATGCTTGGAAAGAACAACTATTTTTGGAGACATTGGAGCCCTATAAATGTAGAACCCTGGTGGGGTTCTGGTAATGAGTTAATGCTCTCCTGGTGTGTGAAAGCCTTGGCAAGATGGATCGTTGAGGGACTGTGTAGCAGTGAAGGGATACCTGAGCCTAGAAAGGTGAGTGCAACAAGGAAGATGCAACTCAAGGATGCTTATGGCATGGTAGCTATCATAATGAGGGTGTGCCAAAAGGAACAATGAGTTGAATTCTTTCATGAAGCAGCTCTATGGAATAGAGCAAATGAATTCAAGTTGCGGTATGAATACATGAATCGGTGCTTGAAAGAAGAGCACCAGGTGGATACAAGCTTCATTAGCAAACATATGGAGTTTTTTGAGGAATTTTGAATTGTACATGGTATATTATGCACTGAGGACAGTGCATAAATAGGAGGGAGGGGAATGTAATACCCCTAGGTTGAACCCCAATTGTAAATGTAAATTTAAATATGCTTATAAGTTGGTGAGCTAATGATACAGGGTTTTTGGTTTGATTATGTGCGCATTGAGTCAGTGCGTGGGAATCTCATACCAAAAGAAGAGTGTGCACATTCCCGAGTTCTGTGCACACCGGATTGAGTGTGCGATCTTAAGGCCAGGGAGCCTTTGTATATATGTTGTGTTTTATAGGCTAGTGATCCAGGTTATTATAGGCTAGAATGCTTATATGATTATTAGGCCAGGGAGTCTGGATGCTAAAGGTCGTTGTGCCTATATTGTAATTGTAAATCATACTCATATTATTAATTAAGTATATCACTGCATGTAGACCGACCAAACAAAAGAGATGGGGGAATAAACTCCACTAGAAAGGGAAAGGGGGGGATAAGAGTTTAGGAAAGGGGCTAAGCTAAGCTTAAGCCCAAAGGAATATTTTATTAACATTCCTAAAGTCTAAAGTCTAAAGTATGGGATATTCATTTTATCCTAAGTTCCTAAGGGGGAACACATCACCATGTGGGGGGGTCCATGTGGGGGTGGCATGTAGTTCATGTTATCGCACAATATGTACTTGCCCAAAGCCCAAGGCAAGTGAATGCAATATTGGTGTAACAGGGGGTGACCTATCACTGTCACCTTAATAGGAAACCCCTTTCTATTTAAGAGTATATCAAAGTTACCCCAGGGGAGACGTCCCCAGTGACCTAAATGGCTGATAAGACTAAGGAAAGGATGCAAGAAAACCCCCCTCTCACTGGCCACTCAAGTCAAAAGGTTCTTAAGGTCTTTAAGGGGTGAAGCAATGGTAAAAATGGAGTGTACCTGCCCAGAACAAGACAACAAACAAAATATGGTAGCTTTCAAGTACAAAATATGATGTTAGTGCTTCTTAAGACCATGAACCTTCAAAAAATAGGCTAGCTGATATAAAGTTGTAGCATGTAATAGTTTACAACAGCAATAAGTATTTTGTAACAACCACAAAAATAGTGCCCTGAAATTGCTTGAAAAAGACAAGAAAATGTAGCTTTAACTATGTTGAATGATAGTTAATTGTCGCAAGCAAATTTGGCAATGTCTAGCTAGCATTTAATGTCACTTTTGCAGAGAATTTGCTCCAGTTAGATGGCTATAGCAATCTTTTGTAACAACAACAAATTCTAGTGCTCAAAATTGCAAGGAAACGCCATGTAAACTTAGCATTTATCTAGTAGATTGATTAGCAATTGTCACAAGAAATTTCTGAGTGAGCTAAGTGCAAGTTATGTAGGTGAATGCAACAGATTACCATGAATTAGTATGGTTGTAGCAGTGATTTGCAACAGCAACAAGTTAGCTAAGGAATTAGTCTAGTTTAGGGTTAGTAAAAGTTAGCAAAAGCTTCAAGGAAGAAGGTTTGAGTGCTTGTTTGATCAATCCTTCAATAAGAGAGAGAATTGAACTAGTGCCTTCTACGGATTATGGAGTCGAGTGGGGGCTTCTTCTAAAGCTACAAATCAATTTTGATAGTGCACAAAAGTCTAAGAGGGAGAATGTGTAGGAGAAGTAGTAACTTAAGTCCCCCTATGCATTTTCCTAAAGAAACAAAATACTAGGGTGTAGGAAATTGTAGGCCCTAACACCTTGTTCTCCTTAGGCTTATTATGGGAAAAACTTAGGCAAATATAACTAGGTCAAAACCTTATGGTGCTAGCAAATTAGGACTCTAGGCTTTTACTAGTTACTAGATCAAATCAATGAGAAGTTTTGGTAAATAGAAAGTAAGAAAGTAGCAAATTAAGTTCCTTACTTCAAGCATTAAGTATACCATGCAATCTCATAATATTGTATGAGCAAATAAAACCATACATAAACCATTCAATAAATGACAAAAAAACAGATTTTACCTACTTGCACCAAGAATAATCATGAAAATACCATGCAAGATCACCATAAAAGCTTCCAAGATTGACCCACTTGCAAAACATTAGCCTTATACAAGAGTGTGCCTCACAATTTCAGCCAATAGCCCTTCTAGGGAGAAAATTTCAGACCTCTCCTCTTGTGTGAGGAGTTGTGATGATAAAAATGAATGTACTTTATGTTTATTTATACAAAACTGGTGACCTTCAATTAATTTCAGGTCAAATAAAGGCCGACCTCGCCAATTTACAAATAAATTCAAATTAGACATAAAGAAAATTAATTAGCATCTAAAAACACTTCTAAGGGTGACGTCATTCCCTTCTAGGGTGACGTTGAGCCCCTAAGGTGGAACGTTGGGCTCCAGATGTTGAACATTTGACCTCCAAAGGCCCTGGATGATGCCCACACGTGCAAACTAACTCACAACTGCCCTCAAAATGAAAACCCTATCTCTGGATGGCGTGCAGGGTCATGATGGTGACATCATGTTCTCTCAAAGGTCAACGTCCAGGTGGAAAAGAAAGATGCACCTGGGTCTAGGTCTACCAGGGTGCCTCCAAGGTGACATTCTTCTTTCTTCCTGGTGCAAATATCTGATGTCTTCTTGCCCCTGGTTGGGGTTACAACATCCATATGTGGGCTTTCATCCCCATGAAGGTCCGAGCTAATCATTCCCCCATGTGTACCTATCCACCGGGAAAGGTCTTTCAACAACAAGAAGTACACCCTCTAGGGGTTCATAAGTCAAAGGGATCATAACATGTAAATCACATCCAATAATTAAATTACCCAAACATGTGCATGAAACCCCCCTTTACGCAGACAAATTCTCAAAGACGTTATGCAATCTAACAAGTGAGGTTTGGAGAAGGTCACAGAGTGTCCTATTGGGCTAATTCTCCTTAAGTTTGGGGTGTTTCCCAACTGAGAACCAATCCAGGTCATGTAAGTGTATGAGGTGGCGTGGGGTAGTGTTTGGGCATGGGGTGCAGTGATAACAGGGAAATGTAAATCTTACCTGTGGGTGCCTTTGTAGAGGGTGCCATTGTTTCCTAGCCCATTCATTGCCTTTTATTCTTAACTTCATTGTTTTTTATCTTTTGTTTTTATGCTTCAAGGGAAGATTTGAGGGACACTATCCTGGCTTGGTGACCAGAAGTGACAGCGTTATCCACAAGCATTTCATGGAGATGAAAAGGTTGGCTCGTGATGAGACTGCCTTTCTCTTGGTTATGCCATCAAGAGCCACTACCTTGGTTTGGTGACCAAATAGATGGTAATGTCATATTGCTACATGCTCATGGTCATAATAGGTCAGCTCATGATGAGACCTCCCATCCACCAACTAACACCTTGAGTGTTTGTTTTTTCTTGTTGAGAAGCTTTTTACTGCTTTCTTGGGAATCCCTAAGCGAAGCATCTCAAAAGTTTCATCTTTGGATTTTAACTCTTGCTAGTTACTTTTACCCTCTGGGCCTTTATCCCCTTCTTCCCACAAGGCAAGGTGCAACCCTTCCTAGTGTGGCAAATCCCAATGCCCGAACAAAGGTAAGGGGGGATGAGAGGAATAAAGATGGAAACTGGTAAGTATGGAGGGAACAGACGATGAACTTTCACAGACCCACCCAGTGGAAACCCATCCTAAATGGAGATCAACTTACTAGGGCATCATGTCACCCTTCCAGGTATGAACAAGTTAAAGAGAATAATTTCCAAGCAAAAGTTATGAAATCAAGGAGAATTCAATGCAACATATTCAAGTGTTTCAATAATCAGAGTGACACATACCATGATACACGGACTCATTACCTCATGGAGCAAGACTTACTGATACTTCAGGACCAGGCTGGTGGAATGGATGTTGTTGTTGCTGATAAATGGGTTGCACTAAAGAAAAAAGGGGCCCTTCGGGGCCATGCTCAAGTCATCCGACTCTCTGCACTCAATGTCTAGGACCTGTGGGCCTCGAGACATGATCTCCTTAGTTATCCCTAGGGTAGGGGATAACATCTAGCTCCAACTCGGGCACATGTGATCACCGTAGAGTGCACAAGAACCTCAGCGTCTATGGTATGACCTGTGCCTGCTAGATCTCAACAAAATGCATCAGCAATCCTTAGGGTGGTGATATCACCCCTTGCTCATATATGATATAATAAAATACAGAGCATCATAAGCATGCATATATACATAATGGAGAAAAACAATATGAAAGTGAAACTACAACTATACTAACATGATATGCAGATGGTATATACAATGGATGCAAATGCATACCTAATCTACTTACATGTTGGTTGAATGCTAGGTGTAGTCAAATAACTAGTGAAACCATCCTAGCAATATCTCATAATGCATGCCTATGTGCTTCATCATAAACTAAAACAATGACAAGTCAAGCACAAAAATAATATGAGTTAGAACATCTATCACATCATCCAAAATCATAAATTATATCTCATGGAGGCGGGAGGAAGGGACAAAATCATGCCAAGTCACACTTCTAGGAAAGTGCTCAATCCATCTCCGAAAAGGATCGTGAAAAATCAAAGGCTCAAAAGACCGACTCAAAGAGTTGGAAGGTTAACTACCTTGGACGTCATCACATCTTGAGGTCTGGGAAAGGAATAGGAAGAACCTAGAGGATGACTGACAATTTCTTAAGGGAATGTTGAAAGACTGAGATAATAAACTTCTTTTTAAGGTATTCAACCAAACCTTGGATTCTAAAAGAAGGCTTTGCCCAGGAGAAAACTCAAGACAAGGAACATGTTTCCCAACTACACCCTTAGTGACATAGTAAGGTAAAGTAGTCAAAGGGAGCTGGACAACCTTGTCACAAGTATCGTGCTTCAAGAAAGCAACGTCCTCACCTTTATCAAAATTTTAGCACAATGACGGTTGATAATCTTCTTCATAGAATAAATCCAAGTGCTCAAAGGAATACTCATCAAAATCCTCAAGGTATGACCGAAAATCATCAGGAGAACATTGCATTGGGTCATCCTTGGGTGCTCGGAAAACTTTTGTAATTATATCATCATCTTGTTGCCAAACATCAAAATTATTAGGAACATCATATGATTGTTGTAAAGGCAACATTCAAAGATATCCTTCCATATCTTAAATGGGATCCTTATTAGAACCAATCAAATCCCACTTACATCTTCCAACATGTATGAACTCATCAATATTATCAACCATGTCACTACCTTTTCATAACACAAATGATTTAATGCATCCAAGGGCTCCTCTAATGCTTCTTCACTTTCCAAATCATATAATAAAGCATCATCAAAATCTTGGAAAGAGAAATAAATTACTGTGTTCACTTCTTGTTGTGCAAGAGCGTCAATGGCTTGGATGACTTCATCAAATGGAAGAGGGTCCAGTACATCATCCCCAAGACTCACATCTTTAATCATCTTTTCACCTTCATCAGAAAATGAAGGACCTAGCTCTTCCAAGGGTTCCTTTACTTCTTCACCTTCTGAATCATAGAACAAAGTGTCGTCAAAAACCTGGAAAGGAAAATGACTCACCTCATTATCTTCGTCTTGTACAAAAGAAATAGGATCTTAGAAAGTTTCATCGGATTGAGGAGCGGATACTAGTGCTTCATCCTCATAACTCACCTCTTTAGTCAAGTCTTTACAACATTCTATTGAATCATGGGAAAAATATTGCTCCTCTTCAAGGGGTTGACAACTTTCTTCATAAATCTCTCCTTTTATATCGGAGGGTTCTTAGTATTGAGTATGGTACACATCCCTGAGATCTTCCACAATCTCAGTGGTGAATCCTTCGTCCTCTAGGGCTATTGTGAGATTTTGAAGGGCATATTCATATGTCTGTCAATGTGGTTTGACAAACTCAATAAACCTACTGATGAGGTCTATGAAAGATCATATACCCCTATCTTCACAACAACCCTTAAACCAATCTTGCAAAAAAGATGGCAGAGAAAGTATGAACAATTTCACCATAAAATCCTCCCCTTCCAATTCTATCTCACTTATATATTTCAAGAATTCTACAATGTGAGTAATTGGGAGGCCTTTGAATCTTGGAGAGTTGTTTAACCATTTTGCATCAAAATAATGTGGGTATCCTTGAAAACTTTTGAAATCAATAGTCGGATACACTTGTTCCCAGGGCGCCATGATCCCATAACTTGGAAATATCACAAAATTGAGAGTAAGGTGGCACCTTGGAAAAGGTTAGTGGAGTCGCCAAATATCCTCTTAAGAATTATCAAAGGGATGAGGGAATCACCCTCGGTGGAGTCGCCAGGTAAGCTCTGTGAAAAGAAGGCTTTGGATAAAGGCTTACCGAAAAAGTCTCGTTGAGGAATATTGACTCGGTGTTCCCCAGTAGCGGTGCCAAAATGTTATCGCACAATCTATAATTGCCTAAAGCCCAAAGCAAGTAGATACAAGATTGGCGTAACAGGGGGTGACCTATCACTGTCACCTTAATAGGAAACCCCTTTCTATTTAGGAGTATATCAATGTACCCTAGGGGAGACGTCCCCAGTGACCCGAGGGTTTGAGAAGGCTAAGGAAAGAAAGTTCCCCCCTCTCACAAGTCACTCAATTTCAAAGGTTCTTTGTGTCTTATAGAGATGAAGCAAAATATAAATGAGGTGTACCTGCCCAGAACAAGACAACAAAAAAGAAAAAGGGCACTTTCCAAGTACCAAATGATGTTAATGCTTCATAAGACAATGAACTCTTGAGAAATAGACTAGTCGATATAAAATTGCAGCAGTATAACAGTTTACAACAAAAATGATAAATTTGTAACAACCACAATAATTATGTTGCAAAATGTTTGAGAAAAGACTAGAAATAGTAATTTTAACTAGGCAAATTGATATTAGATAGTCACAAGCAGATTTAGCAATGTTTGGCTAGCATAACATGTCACTTTTGAGGTCAGTTTGTTGTTGTTAGATGGTTGTAACAATATTTTGCAACAACAGCAAGTTAGTTAGTGAATTAGGCTAATCTAAGGTTAGTAGGAGTTAGTGAATGTTCCAAGGAAGATAGTTTGAAAGTTGTTTGATCAATCAATCACTAGTAGTGAATAGACTAGTACCTTCTAGGGTGATGGAGTCAATGATAACAACAAAAACTCTTAGAGGTAAATAGTAATGATAATACTTAGTCAAAAGGAGATGGAGAAGATGAGAGAGGTGTTAGTAACCCAAGGCCTCAAACATCCAAGTCCTAGAGAGATAATTGCTAGAAAGTAAGGAAACTTAGGCCCTAGTGATTTCTCTTTTCCTTAGACAATTTGGAATAAAATATGCAAAAGGCAAGTGGAGTAGGATTACTAGAGAGCTACAATGGTAGGGCTCTAATATCTACTTCTAAACAAGGTGCTCTTTGGGAAATCTTAACAAGTGGAAAATTATAGAGAAAAAAGATAATAACTTATGTCTTTCTCCTAGGGTTTCAAGCAAGCAATTTCATAATCTTTAACATGAAATAAGTAAAGTTTGCCACAAACATTCATCAACATAAACAAAATGCAGACTTTCTACTTACTTCACCAAGAATAATCAATCTCAAACCCTAGTTGAAGATCTTCCACCATGAAGATAACCAAGAAACACCAATTTTTAGCCTCCTCCAAGAAGTGCGCCTAAAATTTTGACCAATAACCCTAAAAGAGGGTGCAAATTTCATACTTCACCACTTGTGTGATGAGAGATGATGATAAAAATGAGAGTTTTCTCTCTTATTTATACAATATCAATGAGCTTTAATTACAGTTAGGTCATAAAAAGGCCGACATGGCCAAATTACATTTAAAATCCAGTTTTTACAAAAATGTCATTAATTAAACCCTAATTTCATCTTCAAGGGTGATGTCATGCCCTTCTAGGGTGACGTTAGGCCCGCTAGGTGGAACGTTATGCCTCAAGTGCATGACGTTTGGCCTCCAAAGGCCCTGAATGCTACCACGCGTGCCAATTAGCACACAGCTGCCCATCATAAGTGCAAACCCTAAATCTGGGTGACATCAAGATCAAAATGATGACGTCATATGCTCTAAAGGGTCAACGTCCAGGAGGAAAGGGAAAAAATCCCATGGGTCTAGGTCTGTCGTAGTGTCCCTGGTGCACTGTCCTTCTTTCTTCCTAGTGCCAGCCTTTGGTTTCTCTTTCCCTCTAGTAGGGTCACAACATCCATATATTGGGCTTTCAACCCCATGGAGATTCGACCTAATCATTCTCCCATATGTACCTGTCCACCGGGAAAAGTCCTGCAGCAACAACAAGAACCCCCTCCAAGGGCTCATAAGTCACAGGGATCATAGCAATGTCAATCACATCTAATAATCAAATTACCCAAACATGTGCATCAAACCCCCCTTTACCCAGACAAATTCTCAAAAACGTGATGCAATTCAACAGTCAGGTTTGGAGAAGGTCTCAAGTTGTCCTATTGGGCTAATTCTCCTTAAGTTTGGGGTGTTTCCCAGGTGAGAACCAATCTAGGTCATGTAAGTGTGTGTGAAGTGGCATAGGGGAAATGTTTGGGTAGAGGGTGCAGTGATAACAGGGAAATGTAGGTTTTTCCTGTGGGTTCCTCTGTAGAGGGCGAGTTGCACCTTATCATGGATGCCATTGTTTCCTAGCCCATTCAATGCCTTTTATTCTTAGTCTTATTACTTTTGGTATTTTTTCTTTTAAAGGGAAAAGTTGGGGGACATTGTCGTGGCGTGGTGACCAGAGGTGACAATGTTACCCACAAGCATTTCGTGGAAATTAGAAGGTTTTCTCGTGATGATACCCCCTTTCTCTTGGTTATGCCACCAAGAGCCACTACCCTGGCTTGGTGACCAGATAGATGGTAGTGTCATACCGCTACATACCCATGGACCTAATAGGTCGGCTCATGATGAGACCTCACATCCACCAACTAGTACCTTGAGTTTTGATTTATCTTATGGGTCCCCTTTTCTTACTAAGAATCCTTTTATTGCTTTCTCAAGAATCCCTGGGCGAAGCATCTTAAAGATTTCATTTTGGATTTTAACTCTTTCCAGCTACTTTTACTCTCTCGACCTTTAGCCCCTTCTTCCCATAAGGCAAGGTACAACCCTTCCTAGTGTGGCAAACCCAATGCCCAAACAAAGGTAGGGGGAGATGAGAGGAATAAAGATGGAAAGTGGTAAGTATGGAGGGAACAGTTGATGACCTTTCAAAAACCCACCCAGTGGCAACCCATCCTAAAGGGACATCAACTTAGTAGGGCATCATGTCACCCTTCCAAGTATGAACAAGTTAAAGAGCATAATTTCCAAGCAAATGTTATGAAATGAAGGAGAATTTAATGCAACATACTCAAGTGCTTCAATAATCAGAGTGACACATACCATGATACCCAGACTCATTACCTCATGGAGAAAGACTTACTGCAACTTCAGGACCAGGCTGGTGGGATGGATGTTGTTGCTGATAAATGGGTTGCACTAGATAAAATACGGGCCCTCTGAAGCCATGCTCAAGTCATCCGGCTCTTGGCACTCCATGTCTAGAACCTGTGGGCCTCAAGACATGATCTCCTTAGTTATCCCTAGGGTAGGGGATAACAGTGCCCAACATGACAAGTGTCAAGTTGGGAACATGCACATATATTTGGGGGAAATTAGTTCATTTTCCAACATTCCTTCATCATGGTTACCATTATTCTCTCCTACCATCCAAACTCTATTGTTGCCATCACCATACATGTACTTGGAAAACTTGGCGTTGTGGACAACTAGAAACACGATTAGGACTGCAGGCTGAAGAGGCGAGTTGTCAGGCTCGTGGTCGAAGAAGCGGGTTGTCAAGCCCGTAGGCATTTCTCTCCGGGTGAGAGATTTTTTATGTCGAAGAAGCGGGTTGTTAGGCTCGTGAGTAGTTTCTCTAGGCGAGAAACTCTCGGAATTGTTCCCTAATGCGTTGGGAAATAGCTACAAGGATGTGAGACTTCCTGTCTGGCATGTTGTTGAAGCCCCGAAAGGAAAGTGGGGCAGCCAATGGATTGTTAAGCAGAGAAGGGGCACACTTCCTGGGGTGGGAGAGGCATGTGGAGAATGAGAGACTATAGGATAGTTGCAGCAGTTGGGTACCTTACATTGAGTAATTATGTTGCTTGTCAGACCTCAGACTAGCTTAGTATTCCCTTTTTCCTGGTAGAGTTTAACCCCAACTCAGGGGTGAACCACTACTGAGATTACGAGCACTGTGGTCTATGGCTGGGAGGAACGTGGAAGGTCTTGGGAGGAACATGGAAGGTTTGTACGCGGTTGGTGATTTTTTTATCAAAGATAAGTGTCAATTGTGTGTTAAATTATGTGTTGCATTATTATTTATGCATTTGTTTTTATGGGTTTTTCATGTGTATGTTGCATGTGTATTTCTATTATTATTCTGTATGAATCTGTGTATTTGCAGAGTATTTGAGTGTTATAAATGTTGTATACAGTTCGAAAAATTTTCGTGTGGCATAGCCCAGCAAGTGGTTGGAGATGTTACACCAATGACCCATTCATTCTGACGAGATGGATTGGCATCCACAAAAACACACATTTCATGCAATTTTTTTTATTGTATGAGTCCCTCATCAAGCTTCATGCCAAGACTCATTCATTGAATCATTCTCATGCTCTTTGAATATGAACCTTTATTAACTCTCTCAATAAATAAGATATTTACATACTAATAAAAGCATCAAACACCAAAGTTGGAGAAGTGTTGGCAATATGTACACGAGTGAAACAAAGTGCTATTAGAGTTGCGGATGTAAAGGATGATATAATATGGTCAAAAAATAGCGCCATCGAAAGGCTTACAAAACAGTGAGGATACAATGTTGATTTTGGATATGTTAATGAAGGTGAGCAAAAGTGGTGATGGAAGCCCATTCAAAAAATCAGAGCACCTTTGAAAACAAGCTTATTTATGTTGCTCGCATTATCTAATTGAATTTTGACTTGGGACAACTATCAAAAAAGGAGCTAGAAAGGGCTAGGAAGATGCATCTTGTGTTAAAATGAGGATTCAATTGATCACATGATAGTGTTATGTTCCTTCACAAAAGTTTGGGAGAAAGTTATGAAATTAACAAACAAAAAAGGTAAAAGGACAACTATCAAGAAAGGACCTGGTGAGGACTAGTGAGATGTATCATGTATTTTAAAAAAATTGAGGAATCAATTTATCACCTATTAGTGCTATGTCCCTTCACAAAAGTTTGAGAGGAAGTTCAGAAATTAACAGAGAAAAAAGGAAGCTAGGATGAGGACTCCATGGTTAATTGTGTGGAAAGTTGGTTGAAGGATCAATCTATAAAAATCATAAGGCTCTTCCATGGATTGTTGTTTGGGCCCTTTGGTTGGCCAAAAGTAAAATGATTTTTCAGAATAAGGATTTAGTGCATATTCAAGGGTTTTTATCAAATCAATTGTGCATATGGAGGGGTAAGAAAACTTGATAAAGAGAGGGCTCTAACATTTATGAAAAATTCAAAAACTAATAAAGCTTATGCATGTGTATTTTTTTGATAGATGTCAAGGGGCCCTAGAACCGATGGCACTAAAGGAATAGTATTTCTAAAGGAGAATCACAATATTCTTTCAACCTTGTTTTGAGTAAAGGTACAAACAACATGGTTAAAATGTATGCACTATAGTTGTAATGAAAATAATTGCTAAAAAAGGTATAACCCAAATTTAGATCCTTAAATACTCCAAGTAAATCATTGATTGAGCAAATGACAAAAAAAACAGTATGGAAAACTTATTTCTAGTCTAAAAATGGAAATAACTAAAAATTTAAAAAGAACTTGAATTTTATTTCCAACACATTTGTAGAGAATTAAATGTCAAGGGGGGTGAATTTTCAAAACAAGCTTGAACTCTACAATATTGTATTTTCAACTCAGATGAAGCAAAGGACCACAATGTGCTACCAATGTTTGAAAAGTCTATATTTGACTAATCCCATTGTTGTAGAAAAAATTCAGAGTAGTGGCCCTGGTGAAAGAGATGAAATCTCTGGTTTTTTATTTTGATGTTTATGTTTTCAGATCATGAAATCCACTTTATATTTTTTTGTATAAAAATGTCTAGTAAGCAATAGAACATTGTAATAATTAGCACATACAAAGACAAATCATCTGACCTTTTGTTTTTTTGGTTTCTAAGTAGAAGACCTTTTGTTTTTTTGGTTTCTAAGTAGAAGTGACACTAAGTTTCACAAAGTGCTAAGCAGGAACATGTCTGTGCATTAAATTTCAATCTAGTCAACTTGAATAATGCAATACTAGCTCAAACCCATATATATATGGGTTTGATATTCATCAAGCATCAATCCCATTTACATTTGATGTGATGGTCTTTTATTCCATTAAGAAAATGGAATAGTGTAGTATATTTGATTATGTGCAACCATGAGTGTTTTTTTTTTAAGTGTATATTTTCATATTCACATATTCATAAATTTCAATGGGGCCATCTATCTTTCTATGTATAAAAATTAACAATGTGGTAGAGGGAATCATTTCTCTATTTAGGCATTATTTTTTGTTTTTTTTTAATTGTTTATTGGTGGTTGTGATTTTTCAATGTGTTGCTTATTTCATTATAAGGTGGTGTGTATCCATGTGTAACCCAACCCACTAAACCCATATAAGGTACACCTACAATTATGCATGTTCCTTGCGACTAGTCTCCCCTCCTTTGTGTTCAAGGTATCTATTTGAAAAACACATGGATACATTTTAGATGCATAGCTACAAATTGAAATGGTGATAACAAATAATGATACAACTAATTAGAACAAGATAAACTTCTCATTATCAACTTATTTTGATAAAGGATTTAACTTTATGATTAACTACTCGATTATTTTGCATTTGGTCTATTATTTTGAAATCATTGGTATTTAGTCAAACTCTAGACAAACTAGAATTGCATCCACTAGAGCAAGAACAACTTCTAACTTTCATACTATTTTTCTTATAGTTTATGCAAATTTGAGAACATATGATCTAACCAACTCATTTAAAAAATGAAGCAAATAGTATTAATATCGCCACCCTTTTTATAAACATTTCACTTTTTGGACTTTAAATGTGTTTAGTATTTCCCTTACAACAAGTGATTCAACATATTAATCCAAAATTGGAAACAAGTTCATGATACCTGGGATTATATTGGTGAATTGACATGCAATTGTACAAATGGTTTTCACCCTCAACCATAACTAGGCAACCATGCACATCAAGTACCCTTCATTACTTGGTAGCATCATTCCATTTCTTTAACTTTCAAGGCCTTATAATGCATGCATTTTTCAGCTTTTGGTTTTAACTGCAAGTTGTTCAATTTCCATTTTAGGAAGTAAGGAAAATTCAAAGTCCATGGTAATAATTTGTGGATTTCAAAGTTGAGTGTAATATATTACAATGGAGTTCAAAGTTGACAAGTGCTTCTTGGTTCTCAAGGCTTGTGGTTGCAATGGTGAGGTAAGCATTGGTCATCTAGGAAATTTGGCAGCCATAGTGCAATGGCAAACTGTGCATGCAGCAAGTGCCTGGGATGTGAAGTCGGGTCACTAAAAAAAGGGGTTATATATTGCATGAAGGAGGTAGGCAAAGCACATTATGGATTTATCAACGTCTACATTTGATGGTACCATTGGCAAGTAAAGTTGAAAAAAAAACTTCACAATATGAGCTCTACAAGAAACACATGTGCCATTGACACTTCTAGGCATGTAATAGATTTTAGGTATTGGCAAAAGGAAGTGGATCCCTTCATTGGTGTTCAAATAACAAGAATATGGAGACGTCTTTGCAAGTTGATTCTACTAAATAGTTGTTATAAAAGATGGCATCACACCTTGGCATTTCAGATTCAATTATCGCACCTCTTGTTCAACCCGATTCTTCTTTTGCTTCAGACTTTTTTTGGCTTCAATAGACTTGGCACACCTCATGGTTCTTCCAGAGGAAAAGAGCACACAGCAAACCTCCTAACAGCACATGGAAAAGGCTAGGTAAAAGTGTCAGATTGAAGAGGTTCAGAGGAAGCCATTATTTCAATTTCTGTTTTAGTTAATATGACTTAGTATGTACTTTCGAATTATAATTATGCTCCTACAAATTGTTAGGCAGTGAACTTAGCAAGTCTTAGTAGGTATTTTTTCGAGTTATAATTCTGCTCCTACAAATTGTTAGGCAGTGAACTTAGCAAGTCTTAGTAGGTATTTTTTGGACTCTTAAAAATCATGGGCAGACTTGTTCACTCGAGACAATTTGTGTGAAAAAGCCTGAACTTTTTATTATGTTTTGTATTTGCTGTTAGGCATGACCATGGCCCTTTTTTTTCTTTAATATAAATCTTAACCATTTCTGTGAAATGAATATATTAAAAAATAAACAAAGAAGAAAAAAAAATGAGCCACTTTGAATAGATTCATTGCTCTAGCCCAAAATACAATAATTGTAGTATGAGCCATGTGCATTCCCAGCAGAACTCTTGTCAATAGCAATTTTAACACTCCTTGTATTAAGGTTATCTTCCATTTTTTAGGACCTGTGGAGTAGCATTGGTGCTATTTCATGACCATTTTGATAATACGCTACACTAGCAACATAGAGTTTGAAAGAGAGGAATTCAATGGAGAAATAAGTAGAGCAGCTAATGAATTAATCATTTTTCATTAAGATCAACAAATAACCTTGATATGATTTAAATACGAGGATGTACTCAAAAATTTTAAGTGATATCTTGCAAGCCAGGGAATTTTCATAATTGGAAAAATTGTTTCTTGCATGATCATATATAAAGCATCTGGTAGATTTCATGCAATGGCAAAATCAGCAATGTTTTAAGACAAGAAAGTGCATAATCTCGTAATTTGCTAAGATTGGCAAATATCACATTTAATTTGCTAAGATTATCATATATCACACTTGATAGTAGAAGGTATATACATAGTTCAATATACTTGCGATGAATCGCCCTCTCCAATGGTGATATAACTCTGAAACAATCACTACTCCAACTCAGAAATGAGCTTAGATTGACAAACAAACTCCCTGAATGAAAAGTTCTATGCTTCAACAATAATTTCACTGTATCCATAGCTAAAGCTTTTGCATCTTTTAATTTTTATAATTTCCTGGCATTGTCATGCTTTAACTTCTCAATTCGTAATTTGAAGGCCTGTTGGCTTCAGTTTCAGATTTCTCTCAATTTGTCTAGTGATTTTGTGCTGTCTAGTGAGAACATAAAGAACATCTCCCCACAAAATACATGAATATATTAAAAATAAGCAATACTATTGAACTTGTACTTAACACTTCATCCAGATAAGAACCAGCCAGCATTCCAAGCCCGCTCATGGCATATTTATCACCTCTTGCAAACAGTTCCATTTCGAAATCATGAGGCATTATGTTTGTGGAACCTAGATACATTCATTTTACAAAGGGGTAAAGACAGATTTATAGTTCAACTGCTCTCTATCCAACCCAAAATATTGATATTCAGTAAAAAGTTATTGATTTCATCATTAGGGCCTTAAAGCTTGGTGCTCTCATTGTTATTTTCCTTTGAGGCATAAAATCCATCTGCACACTGTAAATTAATAGATTCTATTGTTGGGGCAAATGTCATATGCATTTTCAACTTAATGCCACAAGATAAGTGTGCTTGTTTTTCATCATTCATGTGTGTAAGCACAAGTAGCCAAAGCAGAAAGTATAAAAAAAATATCATGATGCATTAATCTCCCCAGCATATTGTTCCAAGCAAACATTTGTAAACAATTCAACAAACCAAACCCTCTTTAGAAACATTCATCCAGATATAAAAGAGAAATGCAGTATGTCATTGTAGTAATTCGAACACCAAATGCTGGCCACGTCTTCAAAAAACTGGTCAATATTTTTAGCCAACCTGTACAAAATATTTCCATCGTCAAATTATTGGCAAATGTTGACACCGTATTTACTCTGAAAAGATAATGTAAATTATTACTGTATTCCAATCATAGGAATCATTGAGGAAAAGCTTTTGCAAGTTGAGACCATGGAAGTCCACTCTGTTTGCTGCAAGTATAAAATTCATTTGTTGCTTTAAACCTTACCGGTATTGGAAACTTATTTCTTTAAAATGTCGCTGGAAACACTCAACATTTAGTGTGATCTGTGCAGGCATTGGCTCCAGCAAATATTCTTTTCCCCAGAAAGTGAAGAATGAGATCAAGAAGGAAATGAGAGAATCTAAAAACTCTCGGAGTTTATAATGCCCTATCCTATAAAAGTTCGATCAGTATTCAGAATGATACCTCTCTAATAGAAAAAGATCAATTAGTAAAAAGTCAAGACGACAGTGCAAATTTTGTATCTACAGATATTTATAGTCTAGTTAAAGACTTAAATGGTCAAAGACAAAAGTGTGCATAATTTCAAAAATGGAAAGCTGATACTGAAAATAGCTTTTAGCTTTTCTTTTATTTTTCTCTTCCAGATTTCCCTAATTTTGGGTAAGTTTTTCTTAGTTTGGATGTCAAGCATGCAAGCTATGCACAGTACTATGTGCTAATCTTGTTCATTCCAATTTTGCTTCCTGTGTAGTCTTATATATACATGAATAATAATAGAGTGTGCAATTGTATATGCAGAAATTACTCTCCAATATCTTGTTTCTTCGTTCACTTGCTTTCCGCTCTGTGCATCAATAGTCATTCTCCAATGAGAGGCCATATGAGCCAGCCTGAGGCTAGCCAGGGAGATTTGGAGAATCAACCAGTCTTGTGAGGTATTGACAAAACCCAGGGGGAACATACAACCTCTGTGAGTCAAACCAAAAGTCACGACGAACGAGATGCTATGTAAGTTTAATGCAAAAGTCAGGGGGAACGTACAACCTCTGAGCATAGACAGTCTATTGCAAAAGTCAGGGGGAACGTACAACCTCTGTCAGCATAGACAGACTAGTGCAAAAGTCAGGGGGAACGTACAACCTCTGTGAGCCTAGTCAAGCAAAAGTTAGGTTGAATATAAAATTCCTATGAGCTAGAAACAAACGATATTCCTAATATTGCAAATGATATAAATGTATTGATCTAGTGCGTTGGCACGTGTAACATTATCCACCATGAAGATAAATTTGAATTGCCTTGTAAAGAGTCAAGTTGTAGAAGTCAAAGCTGTATGTCTAGGTCAAAGACATTGTTGTCAAGTTGCCGCATGTTGCATGCATGACATGTGCATGCTAAGTTAGTACGCATGCATGCCAAGTCAAGGGTGAGTTGTAACTGAAGTCTCAAGTCTAGTTCTAATTTCGAACTAAAGTGTGAAGCT
>JZKD02S1775976.1:573102-606209 GCA_000966675.3 Picea glauca | reverse complement strand
TTTCCAGAAAGGCTCTCAAAGGAAGCCAAACACCAAAGGTACATTCAAAGGCAAGAGTATTGATACATCTAAGATTAAATGCTTTAGTTGTAATAAGTTGGGTCATTTTGCTAAAAATTGTTGGTTTAGAAAGAAATATCTAAGGAAAGGGAAACATCATGCCTCAACTGTTGAGGATGATGAATCCAAAAGAAAACAAAAAAGTCCTGATGAGAAAAAAAATAGAAAAGAATATTACTTGGTTTCTGCCTTATCCAGTTCAGTTTTCACGGGGCTGAAAACTTGGTTAGTAGACAGTGGTGCATCAAAGCACATGACANGGTACAAGGAGATCCTCTCAGATTTCAAGACAAAATCTTTTGCAGAGCAGGTTGAGCCTGGGGATGACAAATGTTACAAGATAGAGGGAGTAGGCTCTATCTCCTTCAAATTGGAATCTGGGGATAGACTTCGTGTTGATGAAGTATTATATGTTCCAGGGCTCAAGAAGAATCTACTATCAGTTGCAACCCTTGAGGACAAGGGATAATGGGTGATCTTAAAGGACAGGAAGGCACTACTGTGGGCTAAAGGTAGCCACTTAAGTACAGCAAAACCCATTGGGACTCGCAGAGGAAAATTGTAAGTCGTGACAGGACAATCAGTTCAGGCATTGGCTCAGGATGCGACCAACTCCAGTGAGTTGTGGCACATAAGACTTGGACATCTTCATTACAAAGCACTTCCAGATCTACAGAACATGGTATGTGGCATGCCATCTATTTCTCTTAGTAAAAATGAAATTTGTAAGGGATGCATGCTAGGTAAAAATATAAAGAAAGCATTTCCTAGTAGTGACAGCAGAGCTCAGGGCATCTTAGATCTGGTTCATTCTAATGTATGTGGTCCTATGTCATCTCCCTCACTCAGTGGTTGTTTATATTATGTCATTTTTATTGATGATTACTCAAGAAAATGTTGGATATATGTCCTTAAAGCTAAAAGTGACATATTTGATAAATTCAAATAGTATAAAGCCTTTATTGAAAAGAAGACAGGGAAACACATCAGAACCCTTAGAACAGACAATGGAGGAAAGTTTGAATCTCTCTAGTTTGAGGATTTCTACAAGTCAACAGGAATCAAGAGACAGTTGATCGTGCCATATAACCCTCAGCAAAATGGAGTTGCTGAGAGGAAAAATAGGACAATTTGTGAGGCAGGGAAAGCAATGATGTTTGACCAGGATCTGCCAAATTCTTTATGGGTAGAAGCTACCTCCACTGCCGTGTATATTCAGAACAGGTGTCCACATGCTATCTTGAAGGACAATACTCCTGAAGAGGTCTTCTCAGAGATCAAACCTGAAGTAGGGCATCTAAGGATATTTGGGTATCCTGTGTATATTCACGTCCCTAAGGAAAAGAGGACAAAGATGGAACCCTTAGGCAAGAAAGGGGTTTTTTGGGGGTGCAGTGAGAACTCCAAGGCTTACAGGATTTATGTACTAGGTCAGAGGCAGATAGAGGTAAGCAGAGATGTGACTTTCCATGAGGAAGCCACATTCAAGAAATCCATAGAGCTTCAGCAGGAATCAGAAGCAGTTCAGCCAGCTTCACCCTCTTCTGAAAATGAAGAGTCGGATGATCAGAGGGAGGAACCTCATGAAGGGCCAAGTAATGAGCCCCTAGAACCTGCTGAAGAGTTAGAAAGACTTCTTGAAGAATCTCCAGCCAAAAGGAAGCCAGGGTGGCTTAAAGAAACAGTGCAGGAAACAGAAAGGATAGTCGCTCCCAAAGGAACTTCAGGGAAGGTAAGAGGCCTCACAGGTTTGGAGGCTATGTTGCACTGATGAGCAGCATCAGTGATGTCGAACCTTCTTCATTTGAAGAAGCAGATAAATTACAAGTATGGAAGGATGCCATGATTGAGGAATACAGGTCTATTCTAAAGAACAATGTCTGGGACATTGTGTCGAGGCCAAAGGACAAATCAGTGATTTCTTCCAAATGGATCTATAAGATCAAACATGCAGTTGATGGAAGTGTGGAAAAGTTCAAAGCAAGATTTGTAGCCAGAGGCTTCACTCAGAAAGAAGGAATCGACTACGAAGAACTTTTTCCCCTGTAGCTAGGTATACCTCCATTCGAACTATTATTGCTTTAGCTTCCGGTCTTGGTTGGAAGCAAAATCAGATGGATGTAAAAACAACATTCTTGAATGGAAAGATTGAACAAGAGGTCTTTGTGGAACAACCAGATGGTTTTGTACTGCATAACAAAGGCACTCATGTATGCAAGCTAAGGAAGGCCTTGTATGGTCTTAAGCAGGCTCCCAGATTTTGGTATGACAAGATTGATGGCTTTCTTAAAAGCCTAGGCTTTCAGAAAAGTGATGTTGATGCAAATATGTACTTCAAGGTAAGAGGTAACCAACCTATTATACTAATCCTGTATGTTGATGATCTCTTTCTAACAGGAAATGAAGGGCTAATAGCCTGGTGTAAGAGGGAGCTAACCTCAGAATTCGAGATGAAAGACTTAGGCTTGATGCATTACTTCCTAAGATTGGAAGTGTCGCAAAGACAAGGCGAGATATTTCTGGCACAAGGAAAATACACAATGGATGTACTAAAGAGGTTTGGTATAATGGATTGCAAATCTATGTCTACTCCGATGGTTACCAAACTAAGAAAGTTGCATGATTCTGATATAGGTTTAGATTTGGTGGATCACACCATGTATAGGCAGTTGATTGGATCATTGATGTACATGATCCACACCAGGCCAGATATATGCTATGCAGTGATTACAATGAGTTAGTTCATGACTAAACCGAGACAGAGACACTGGGTGGCAACAAAGCACATCTTGAGATATCTCAAAGGAAACATTACTTATGGTCTGAGATATACATCTAGTGGTGGTTTATTTTTGCATGGGTATGCAGATGTTGACTGGACAGGAAGCCCAATGGATCGAAAGAGTACTTTCAGATACTGCTTCAGTGTAGGATCCGCTATGATCTCTTGGTCAAGCCAGAAACAAGGATCCATTACACAGAGTACAGCAGAGGCTGAGTACATTGCAGCAAGTGATGCTAGCAAGGAAGCAGTATGGCTCAGAAAATTGGTTTTTGGGTTGTTTGGTGACAAGCTCGAGACAATGGTGGTTCACTGTGATGATCAAAGTTGCATAAAATTGACAGAGAACCCAGTATTTCATGACAGGTCAAAACGTATTGACATGAAGTACCACTACATCTGAGACTTAGTCCAGAGAAAAAATGGAAAGTTACAGTACATAGCCACGAGCGAGCAAGTAACTGATATCCTGACCAAGCCTCCGACCTCAAGACAGTTTGTGCAGCTGAGAGGCAAGCTTGGTGTGGTTGAGAATGACTCCCTCGCTGAGAGGGAGTGTTAAATTTGGCAACATCGACAGTCATTCTCCAATGAGAGGCCATATGAGCCACCCTGAGGCTAGCCAGGGAGATTTGGAGAATCAACCAGTCTTGTGAGATATTAACAAAAGCCAGGGGGAACGTACAACCTCTGTGAGTCAGACCAAAAGTCAGGACGAATGAGATGCTATGTAAGTTTAATGCAAAAGTCAGGGGGAACGTACAACCTCTGTGAGCATAGACAGTCTAGTGCAAAAGTCAGGGGGAACGTACAACCTCTGTGAGCATAGACAGACTAGACCAAAAGTCAGGAGGAACGTACAACCTCTGTGAGCGTAGTCAAGCCTTGTGAGCCATGAGCAAATGTCAAGGCATCTAGCAAAAGTTAGGTTGAATATAAAATTCCTATGAGCTAGAAACAAACGATATTCCTAATATTGCAGATGATATGAATGTATTGATCTAGTGCGTTGGCACGTGTAACATTATCCACCATGAAGAGAAATTTGAATTGCCTTGTAAAGAGTCGAGTTGTAGAAGTCAAAGTTGCATGTCTAAGTCAAAGACATTGTTGTCAAGTTGTCGCATGTTGCATGCATGCATGACATGTGCATTCTAAGTTAGTACGCATGCATGCCAAGTCAAGGGTGAGTTGTAACTGAAGTCTCAAGTCTAGTTCTAATTTCGAACTAAAGTTTGAAGCTGAGTTATGTTAAAGCAAGCAAACAAGTTCCTAATTCGAGCCATCTACTTCTCCTCTTCACTCCTTTATAAGTAGAGGTCGACCCCTCTCTTCAATACAATGGTTATGCAGGGTAAGGGTGAATGTAGAGACAACATATAGAGGCACATATCAGCTGTAGAGGCAGCATATAAAAGGCGCATAACAGTGCTGTTATAACAACATATAGATGCAGCATAAAAGGTCCATAACTGTGCTGTAATAACAGCATATAGAGGCAACATAAAAGGTGTATAACTGTGCTGTAATAACAGCATATAGAGGCAACATAAAAGGTGCATAACTGTGCTGTAATAACAGCATATAGAGGCAGCATAAAAGGTGCATAACTGTGCTGTAATAACAGCATATAGAGGCAACATAAAAGGTGCATAACTGTGCTGTAATAACACCATATAGAGGCAGCATAAAAGGTGCATAACAGTGTTGTAGAGGCAGCATATCAGAGGCGCACCTCAGTGCTTTAGAGACAGCATATCAGAGGCGCATATCAGTCAATTAGAGGCAGCTTCAAGAACCCATATCAGAGCTGATATATCTCAGTCTTTGAAAGCAACTTGGATACGTCTATATCAGCAAGGTCTCTTAGTTCTCTGTCAGGTCAGAGTCAACTTGGCAAGCTCTTTAAGAGCAGAGTTTTCATGGTGGATGTTTGTAAGTGATCTTACATTATTAATGCAATAAAGAAATATCGTTTACTGGGGTTTTCTCCCTGTACAGGGTTTCCCTAGGGTATATGTGTTGTTGATGTACAAGCTTATGTATCTACATGATTATTGTTATTCAATTATGATTCTATATTGTTGAAATGTATTAAGTTGGAATCAAACTGTTGAAGAATTCAAAGAAATAATCCGTTTAAGAAAACAATCTCAAAATTTAACAGGTATGATAACCTACCATGAAGGTTTTGGAGTTCAGCAATTCTGGTTTCCTTGGAGATCCTCCACCTAGAATTCTCTTTGGGTTCCTGTCTTGTTTTCTAGGATCTCTTTGGATCCCATCCAAAGTTTCTACAACGAATTTGTAGACCAAATGATTCACAGCATGCTGACACCTTGAACGTTGGAACAAAATGTTCATCTCACCTCTGGATCTTCTACAGACAGTCAATGGACAGTCGAAGGTCGACTTAAGAATCGACGATAGAGACCCACTAGGCATTTGGTTTGTCAGTCAGGCCCACCAAAGGTGGTCCTAACTCAGTGGATTTGTGCAAAGGTCAAGGCAGAAAAGCAGGGGATTTGAGCACGCCTAAAGTGATCAAAGTTGATTATGTCTTCCTTATTTTAAGGAAGTCAATTATACTTTGGTTTGTATATAAATGACCCTATGGATTGGTCTATCATGGTGATACACAGAAGTGTTATCCATTGTATGTTGAGCTATGCTCACTCGTGCTTCAATGTTGTAACAGTGTCTTTAGACACCACCTCTTCTAGGAATTCATAACTCTTCACTTCTGCAATTCCTTGGTACTTCAACATGGTATCAAAGCTCTTGGTTTGAGACCCATCTATTGTTTATAAGTCCTTTCAAGGCTGTTGCTTGCACACACCCTTGGTGAGTCGGATCTCTCTAGTAGATTGACTCAAGTTTTTGACTTGAACACTGAATCAGGGTTTAGATTTACGAGTGAATATGAATTCTAAGCAACAACATGTGGTTCTGAATGGGCACAATTATGGTAAGTGGGGACAAGACATGGAAATGCTACTGAAAAGTAAAGCGTTTTGGAACTTTACAAACACTACAGTTCTAGATCCTAAGAATAATCAACATAAGTTCATCATCAGTGGGAAGGAGGACGAGGTTGTAAGAGTTATAACAACCGACATCTCCAAGGATATTTGCTTTCATACAAGCGGGATCAACTATCCAAATCAAGTCTGGAAGAAGCTAAAGACTCTAATCGACAAGATCAACAAGAGTTAAGTTATGGAGATTGAGAAAGAATTGATCCCTCTTAATCCTCTCTCCTTTGTTACGATTAAAGATTATTTTGCTGAGTGAAGGAAGTACATTTGAAATTGGGTGAATGTGGAAAGATTTTCCAAAGAAAGATGTCCAGCATATAGAACCGATCTTGATGAATCTAAAGAATCTATGATGTATTGTGTTTGACATTCCATGCTAATTGGGCTTCCAAAAAAGATGGGTAAGGATTATAACTTTGATTCTTTATGTGGTTTTCTAATTAGGGCATAGGAAAAGTTGTTTCATGAAGGTAAACTTGAGATTAAGCAGCATGCCCATCTCATTAAGGGTAAAGAGCAATACAAGTATAGAGAAAGAGGTCAAGAATACAATCAAGAGAAAGAACAAGATTATATCTACCAACCTGATAAGAAGAAGCATGTTGATCAGACTTCAACAAAGAAAGGTGAGAAGAAGAAGACATGTTGGTACTATGGAAAGATCTAGAGGATAAGATCAAGAAGCTTGAAGGTGAGGTGTCAACTAATCTTTCTAATGAGTTGCAGCCTCAATTTTTCAAAGGTAAGGGAGATAACTACACTTTCTCTATTAGTACTTCTCGGGCATTTCATGCTCACACTACTAAAAGTGAGTGGATAGTCGAATTTGGTTGTACTCATCATATGGCTATGGATGCTTCTCTCTTTTCTTGATTAAGTAAAGCAATATAAGAAGAAATATTTGTTGCAAATGATTATGCACTTATTGTTGTTGGTTGTGGTAGGATTGAATGTCAAAATGGTGTGATAATTTGTGTGTATCATGTACCAAGTTTGAGTGCCAATTTATTCTTGACCCTAATGGCAGATTGTATAAGCTATGTGACTTTCCTAAACAGGACCCAAAACCAACTGTATTCATAGCCAGGATCAATGATAAGAGCAGAATTCAGCACTAAAGACTTGGACATTTGAATTTCCTAAGCATGAAATTCATGGTAAAAATTAATATGGTTAATGGACTACCTAGGGCCGTTCCCCTTGATAGTATATGTAAAGGGAGTGTGTTTAGAAAGCATCACCAGGGTTCTTTTGAAATAGGGAAGGCTTGGAGAACAAAGACTCAGCGGAACTTGTCCATAATGACCTATGTACAATGAACAAACCATCTTTAGCAAGTGCAGGGTATGTTCCAACTTTCATTGATGATTTTTCCAGGTATACTTGGTATATATCTTGAAGTATAAGGATCGTTTCTTTGAAAAATACAAGGAATTTAGGGCATTTGCTACAAACCAATGTGGCCAGTCTGTGAAATGTCTAAGATCAAGCGAAGGAGGAGAATATCTGAGCAAGGCCTTTGAAAGCTACTAGTCACAGCGTGGTATCTCTTGGCAAAGATCTATGCCTTACACCTCAGTAAAACAGTGATGCTGAAAGGAAGAATCAGACCTTGGTTGAAGTGACATGGTGTTTGCTTCACGTCAAAGATTTGCCAACTAATTTTTGGGCAAAGGTTATTTACTGCTCAAACTACCTTCTGAACATGATTCCGACCAAAGTTGTGTGGGATATGACCCCACTTGAGAAATGGAGTGGAAGGATACCTCAATTAGACACCATCTAAGAATGATTGGATGTATAGCATGGGCCAATATTCCAGATGATAATAGAAAAGTTGGATGCAAAGAGTCATGCATGTATTATGTGTTGAATTACTATAACTCAGAACATGAAGTAATTGCCAATAATTTACTTGAACACAGAAATTATATTTGCTAATATAAATCTGGAAATTATGCAAAATCACTTACAGCTGAGTTATTCAACCAAAATACACAGCATAAGCATACCAGGAACCAATCAGATAAATAGACAGCACAAGAAGTACCCTGGAAACCCCAGTGTGGGGAAAACCAGCTAAAAGGAGGGGCTTTTATTGGGCTTTCAGGAGAGAAATTACAGCAGCAGAAATATCAAAATTTCTTACAAAATTTCCCAGCAACTTTCCTCTGTCCTTCTCAGCAAAACAGCCCAGCAAACTGGCTGTACGGCCCAGCAATTTCAGGCCCTGTACGGCCCACCAAGTATGGCCTGTGTACAGCCTGCACAAATTCAGGCTGTACGGCTGCTCCGCTTGCTGGTTGGTACAGCCTGTTTATGGCCTCTGGCTGGCTGAGTTGATTTGGCCCTTATTCGGCCTCCTTATCCTTGCTGAAGGCGCCCTGGAATCGGCCACTTGATGGCTGCTGTAAATGGCCTGAGTTCGGCCTCCCTCTGCTGTTTAGAATGTCTCTGATTCGGCCTACACTGGTTGCTCCAGATCTGGCTCAGAACTCGCCCTTTCTGCCTCAGCTGCTCCCTCGTCTTCTCCTTCCCAAGCACCCTCTTCTTCTCACCTGTTCAACCTCACAAATGAGAAATGTGTGTTCTCTTCGCCCTCACCCCCTGTCTTTATACTTAAATCAGCCACCTTGCTGCCTTGAGATGTGTGCCCAGCCATGCCTTCAATGGCTCAGATTGAGGGGCCCCTCCTTGGCTGGACCCCACACTCCACTAAGGGATGCGTCCCACTAGGCAGGGTCCCACAAAGCACTCAGGAGTCAGCAGTGCACCCCCTCTCTTCCTGGGCCCCACAATCGACTCAAGACTGAAATCTTGTTGATTGCCTAAGTTAGACCTAGGAGTTAGACTTAGGCTGAGAAAAATAAGGCTGATCTGGGTCTTTTAATGTGTCCATCAGCTAGCGTAGGGCACATAGGCATAGCTGAGAGCCTGAGACACCTTCCGAACTACAGAAAACTAACATTATGGTGTGCTACTTTGATGAGTCAAAAGCCTACGGGTTGTTTTATCCAATCAAACAAGGAAGTTATTTGCAAGAGGGATGTTGTCTTTAATGAGTAAACTTTAGGGGTTGCTCTAATGAACTCCTCTTCCAGATTGTTAAGTAGTGATCCCCTTGAAATTATGAAGAATTATCAATCAACTAACTACTATACTACATCAACCCGTGTGTCAACAGGTTATTCGACTGGACAGTAGACTCACATAAAAGAACATATTTGCAGTCCACCTTCTACAGTAGAGTCAACCACAATCTTTGGACCACCTGATCATTCAACTAATGGGGACTTTGATGCAGAAACTCCCTCTACAAGGGACACTTCTCTTCCTAGATGGGCGACAAAGACGATTCAAGATGTTGTGTTGATGCAGGAAATGTGAATGACTCAAGGAAAACTAGAGGTCAGAAACAACATGACAATGTTGCTCTGTGGCACAATGTGATCCTGATGTTGATGTTTTGGTAGCATCGGGAGTATTCTCACATGTGTGGGGCTTTGTGGGCTTGTGATGGGGCTTCACACCCACATGCAAATCTAATTTGATGTTGAATTTGTGGAGGGGCTTCTAAAGTTAATTTAGGAGCATCTAACTTAACATTAGAGTTGTATAAAAGAAGATTAAGGTGAATGTGACATTCACTCTTAGAGACAAGTGTGGTGACCCCAGCCAGCCATGGTGTAGGTCGAGTAGGGCCTCAGATCTGTTGTTTGGAAATGTTCTGGGCAGGGAGAAGGCAGCCACAGGTCTATGGGAGGGCTCGGCCAGCAAAGGAGGGCAGCCATAGGTTTGTGGGAAGGCTCGGCCTAGTGGAAAAAGGAAGTCGCAGCCTAGGAGAGGCTTGGCTTGCAATTCTAAGGCAACCGCAAGTGTTAGAGGGCTTGGCCAGCAGAGAATAGGCAGCCGCAGGTCCTTGGAGCCCAGCCGTAGGTCCTAGGGAGGCTCGACCAGCAAAGGGAGTCCAGCCACAGGTGGTTGGAGAGCTCGGCTTGCTGAAGAAGGACAGATGCAAGTATGTAGGGCTGCTACAGGTGGACTGCAGGAGGAAAGGGGACTGTTGCAATCCAGTTTCTGGGGTTGCTACAGCCAATTAAGTCACAGGGAATAGGGTTGAGTCAGCAGAGTTTTGAGAGCTGCTTGAGAGTTGTTATAGGTGTGTTACAGCAGTCTTTTGGAGTAGTTTTTGGACAGTTTCTGAGGCTGGAACAGTCAGCCCAACAGGAGTCTTGGGTAGCCTTGTAAGGGTCTGTGTAAAGGTGCCATAGGCCTGGTGTTAAGTTGCAGAAGCAATGGATGGTTTGAGGAGGCAAGGGATGCCCTAACCCTCAGCCTCAATGCAGCAGCAAGGAAACCGGGAGGGTTTCTGCAGTGTTTTGTGGGTGTTTTGGTATTTTTCTTTTATGTAAGATTGGGCCACTGTCCCTAGTACGGGAGCCCACTGTTCTGGGTTTAAGAAACAAGTGTTTTGGGCATTAAATTCCTATGTACTTGTGTATGATCTAATTGCTGGTTTTTACTTTCCACTTGTTGACCACCTATTTCAATTAGGGGTCAATGTCATGTACCATGAAGCCATGTACCTTGTGATACAACATGTTTGAAGACTTATGGCTCAGCAGGGCAGTTTTGCCCCCAACACGTCTTTCTGTATACACGGAATGTTCGCTCCCCTGCGTGGGATAATAATGTAATATGTCAGCATGAGTCAATTTTTAGTTAGTTACTTAGAACTTTATCATTAGGGGAGTCCTTTCATTGAGTGTTTTTTTTTCTCGGGTAATTAATCTTGCTTACCAGCGATTTTAATTATCCTTGAGTTTTCCACTCAAATAATCCTCCAAAGTGGTGAAAGGTGTTCTAATGATCGAGCCCAAGGGGTGACTAAGGTTTAGAAATATTGTAAATAACCATGCTAGACATCTCCTAGAGTCTTGGATTTTTTAATAATTGAAATTTTCCATTAATTGGAAAATTTAATTATTTTTTATGTAAAATGTAAAAATTTGGTCCTTGTGAATCTTGTATAGGGGTGTGAGTACTCAAATCAAATGGCTTATGACCCCCTACACCTTTGAACCAAGTTTCAGCTCAATTGGACAAGTTTTGCTAGGTTATTGTCCATGAGGAGTCCAAGTCAGTCAAAAGTCAGCAAATAATTGGCTAAGGTTAAAAAGCCAAAAATTGTAAAAATGTCTAAAGTGATGAGAGAGAGTGAGGAAATGATTTATAATGTTTTTCCTAAGTTGGAAAAGTGAAAATCCACTTAGAAGAACCCCCCATGCTTCTCATTGGGTTGGGTCTTCCTAATTGATAACTTGATTAACTCCTAGATCTTAACAACAAAACTTCACATAATTTGATAGGGTCTACCCCCCTTAGCTTCCCTAGGAGCGAGCCTAGACAGAATAGGTCTAGATCGAGGTGACAGTGGGTCTAGACTTAGGTTTGTGCCTCCAAGGACACACCAAGTGGGTTGGAGACTTCTCCACGCTTGTAGGTGTGTATTAGGACGGCAACACCATTGTGCTAAGTTGTTAGGCATCTAAGAGTGTTTATGTTCACGGTTCAGATTGTGTAATTTCTGTGTCTATTGTTGAGAACCTAGACCAAACCTGACGTGTGTGTGCAGTTGCACTGAGTCTAGGTGCACTTCAAAATCTAACATGGGATCAGAGTTGAGGCTTTGAAAAGGGCAATTGAATCTGAGTTATTTACACAGGTGACATCTCTGAGAGGGAGTTGTAGCAATGTTGAGGAGCTAGCTCTAAGAGGAAGCTGCAGTGATTGTTGCAAATACCAGCAAGTTAGATGGTCTCTAGTTTGAGACATGGAGAAAATCGTTCAGACACGGAATTGTGGACTATTGCAGCTTGGTGGTGTGGCAAGTTGGGAGTTTTGTTGGATTGGTGGAGAGATTGGTTTACAGTAGCATGTTGTGTGGCGGGTTGCCAACTCCGTGGATGGACTTCCGGTGGCTTGTCATCGTGACTTGCGATGGGTGCAGCTCGAGTGCTTTGGCACAAATGAGATAGTTTCGTGTTTATGGAAGTTTGATGAGATAGAGTCATCATCGGGATGAAGAGTTGCACATTTGACAGTGAGTCAATGTGTGACAGTGTATGAGGTATTTGACCCGGGAGGATGAGGACACTTGCAGGGATGAGTTGCGGAGGTCTAGAATGGACTAGATTGAGTGTCCAACCGCAGTTTGGCACTGTTTCAGTGAGAGGACACAGGTTCAGTTGTAGCGTGTGCAAAGTATTAAAATAATTGATGTGCTCGTTTTCACCATAGACAACATCTCTATTGTCACCCATTCATAGGCATGAAGCAACCCCTGAGCACCTTAACCTTTGACAGAATTATTCCATAAAGCCATACTAGAACCAACAAACAAACCCTAGTTGCTAACTGCAGCAACAACGCAAGACAAGTAGAGCGCTACTTCTCCAAGGGTAGCGCACAAGAGAGAGTCTCCATATCCACAGAACAAGTACCATACACAACTGCAGCAGCTGCAGTTGCACTACTCTCTCAAACTTGTGCCATACTTAGCAAGAATATCACCAAGAGTATTACCAAGAATGTCACCAAGAATATCACTTAGAGAGAGACCAAGACCAAGAGATGACCATACGCCCTTATTCCTCTTTGCAGCTTCAGTTGCAGCTGCAATTGCAGCTCTCCACAAGACTTGCGCTCTGACTGGGTGTACAAATGAGCTAAAATATAATTATCTTTTTCCTGTGGGGTAGACTTGTCTTTCTGGAAGATAATATTCTAATATTATTTATTCTGCTAGGCCGACTTGTCTTCTAGGGTTTTCACACATTTGTCTATGGTTTCCCTTGCTTCCAGAATATTCCATTCTAGTCAAAGGTTACACATGGAGGTCAATACCTCCCGCAGCTACTGTAACATCAACACTCCCTCCTAGCTAGGGAGGTATTAACGGTAATGGTCTTGAGCACACAGAGCATTATGTTGGTAGCATCATCATAGCCACACAGGCTATCTCATGATCACGCAGATCAAGTCACGAGCATCATCATCACTATCAGTATCGTCTGATAGCATCCTGGCATCAACATACATCATCATTTGCATCATCTCTCAAGGCCATACTCCATCTGAGTAATCGGGCATGATGTTGAATAAGTCATGTGTTGAACTCAACGCACTCAACAGAGTGTCTCGCATGAGTCACCCACTCAACAGAGTGATGCAGAGACCCTTCTTCTAATCTGGACATACGTCCTAGAAGAATAGTTGTCCCAACAGATGTTGAAAGTGTTGATATTATGATAGCTGCGGGAGGTATTTACCTCCACGTGTAAACCTAACGAGAATAGAATACTCCGGGAAGCAAGAAGAAACCCTAATGAGTTGGCTAATAACCCTAGAAGACATGTCGGCTCAAGAAGATAACTTGTATTAGGTTACTAGCCTCCAAGAGAAGAAGTCGGCCAGAAGAAATAATATATATTGAACAAACAAATACCTAGAATGAGAAGTCGGCCAAGGCAGTTAGCCAAAATTACTATAAATACAGGAGGTCGGTCTTCATTCTGGCAGGCAGTCTCAGAATTGTAGAGCAGCACTTGTGCGCACTACAGTGCCTAGTTTTGTGCACAGGTTTGGAGGAGAGCTGCCATTGCAGCTGCTGCAGCTAGCAGATCGCATTTGGCTTGGACTATCTCTGGGTTAGGGTTTGGACTATCTGATCAGCTCTTGTTGGTACGCTATCCTTGGGGAAAGGAGCGCTACCCTTTGTTTGGCTATCTAGCCTAGGGTTTGCTTCCGGAGTGATTCTCTGTCAAGGTTAAGGTGCTCGAGGGTGGCTTCAGCCTATGGTTCGGTGACAATAACGATATTGTCAATGGTAAAACGAGCACATCCATTATATTCTAACAGGTTATGGGCCCGCACCTCCTTCATTCAGTCTAACCGCTGGAAGGAAACATAGCCGTAAGGATATTAAGCTCGTTGAAGAACTGTCGCTAGGGTTTCTAGCAGGAGCAGTCACCATAGCACTGTCGCTAGGGTTACTAGCAGGTGCAGTTGCAAAAACCCTAATCCTCTCGTTGAGGCACCTTAAATGAAGGGATTGACCTAATTTTCGGATAGATCAATGCACCCTAGCCTAGCGCATCTTCTAGTACTCTCAGCAAGCCAAGACGTCAAGTTTGAGTTTTTGGTCAGATCTAGGGTTGACCAAGTCAAAGCAACCATGACTTACTCTATGAAGTCAGAAAACAAGTTAGACGGAGCTTCTAACTTCAGAGCTTGGAAGGCAAGGATTGACCTCATCCTTGCCAAGAATAAAGTGCTAGATATCGTGAAAGGAAAGATCGTGGAACCAGAGTTTGAAGAAGGAAGGAACCGCACAACGTTGCAGTTATGGAGAAGTTCAAAGTCGGTGACATCAATGCCATGAGTATCATAGTGGACTCTATAAAAGACCACTTGATACCCTACATCTCCCGACTTGACTCATCGAAGAAGATGTACGACAAACCTCTTCTCAGTCAGAAACATTGGACAAATAATGAGTCTAAAGAATGAGCTCCATGACATGAAGATGAATGATGATGATAGCATAACATCATACATTGTGAGGATCTCCCAGATAAGAGATCAACTACAAGCTATTGAAGAGATCATTTCAAAGAAGGAATTGGTAAACATAGTACTCAATGTTCTTCCCAAGACATGGGATGCATTTGTCACAAGCATGAACACAAGGAAGGAGTATCCTACATTTGAAGAACTTTGGACTTGTTGTGCTCAAGAAGAATCCAGGATCAGTGCAAAAGAGAAACCCCAAAAGAAGTACGAGGATCAAGCCTTCACAGCAAGATTCAAGAATTTCGGGAACAAAAGGAAGTTTGGTTCAAGGAGGAAGCCAAATCAAGAGAAAGATATTTCAGAAATACAATGCTTCAACTGTCGAAAGTATGGTCACTACAAGAATCATTGTCCCGAGCTAAAGAAAAGGAAGGGGACACACGAAGCATCAATTGTCGAAGAAAAGGAACCTACTAAGAAGACCAAGCAGGATAAAACAAACCTCTTCTTCTAAAGACAAGGTAACAATACTCTTCTTAGTTCTTGTACATATCTTGTTTGCATAGTCTCTGTACATATCTTGTATATCTATCTCTTAGAAGATAAGATGCTCCAAGAAGAACTATACCTATGGAAGAACAACAAGATAAGGATTGCTATCATTATACAAGTCAGATAATACACATGAAAGGATGAAATACATCAAACAAATCATGTGAAAGCTATTACAAGATAAGCGAAATCAGAATCAATCATGAAGAGACTTAGAAGAAGCAAAGACAGAAAGAAGTCGGCAATCAAGAGGAAATTGGAGAAAGACCTATGACGTTTTGCAGAAGACAATAAGACGAAAGAGTGGACTCTGTTAGACGGAGGGAGCCGATTACATATTGCAGAAGACAATAAGGATGCAGACGGAAGCGTGGGACTCTGTTAGATGGAGGGAGTCGATTATATGCACTCATACATGAAGCAAGGATTAGGAGGGAGCTAATCCTATGATCCATTGAAGATAATGAAGTATATATCCATGGTAGCAAACATGAAAAGCAGTACGTGTTCAGTTCGACCATAGAAGAAGACTTCTTCGAAGAGAAGCCTTAAAGTATCCTTGGTTGTTCATCACACCCATGATCCTATGATGAAAGGAAGAAGTTGGAATCTTCAGAGCATGGAATCTATAGAAAACTCGATGGACCCAAGAGCTAAAGAGAAACATAAGGAAGAACATGAAGATTCCAAGAAAGAAAGAAGAGCCAGAACAACCAATCATTGTATCGAGAATCACAAGATTACCAGCCTGATATGAACTCACTAAAAGCAATCAAGCAGAGGAACTGAAAGTTGTGATGAACAGTGTATGAAAGACTTATGAATGTAAGCATTGCGAGATCCAGAACTAGAGGTTCTACCAGATGGAGGGAGAAGACTATGATGATTGCTTGTAAACCAGACATACCTCTACATGAGCCATTATATCGTCCGCTATTGACATCAGATGAATGCAAAAGTTGTTCTCAAGAGCAATTGAACAAAGAGCGTATGAAGAGCAACCTCGAGACTTTGAAGCATACCAGAAAGAGACCCTTGTATGCAGATGAAAGAAGATAACTTGGTGGAGAACCTCCAATGGACAGTAGAAGCGTGGTGAAGATTTTCTATAAACAGAGATATTGTATCAGAATGATTACTCAGAAGATCAGGATGATGGATTGCCAATCCATGACAAAGATCTCATGATGACAGAAGAAGTGCCACATGAACATGTCCCAGTTTTCCAACAATGATATACTTTATTGATCAGAGCTACATGAACCCTTCAAAGAAAAACCAGTGTTCCAGTCCGAAGTACATTTGAAATCAAGCATTACATTATCTGTGATGAAGTTCAGAAAGGAGAAAGTGGTTCTCCAATACATATCTCCACAGATGAGCAGATAAGCAGACATTTTTGTAAAGCTTCTGTCCAAGATGAAAGAGTTTGCGTACTCAAACTGGAGCTCGTGGAGACGACTTCCTTATTGAAAAAGGAAGAGATGACTCCCAAGTTGGGAGGGAGCACTGATGTATTATTGATTGATGGACAGTCATTTTTCAGTTCGAAAAATGGTCCAGGATGAGCAGTTTCTTTCCAGTTCGAAAAGTGGATTGAGATTTCTGACGGACAGACATTTTCCAGTTCGGAAAATCCAGATTGCTAATGTACCATAGACAACGACTTCCCATTGTGGTTAACATGGGAAGTGGTCTAGGGCAGTCTTTCTTCTTGAGGGTTACTCAAGAAGACTGGCCCGCCTCGCCAGACAGAGATTTCTCATTGTGGTTAACATGAGGAATGGTATGTTTTGGATGTTGGTGCAGGATAGTCATTTCCTCTTGTGGTTAACATGGTTAATGGTTCGAACAGTCATTCCTTAGGGCGGATTCATTCTCTCCATGATGCACTTTGTTTAGTGTCGGAAGAATGGTCCAGGTTCAGCAATCTGAGACAGACATTCCTTAGGGCAAACTCATTCTCTCCAAGTTACACTTTGTTTAGTTTCGGAGGAATGGCCCAGGGTGGGGAATGGTCAAGGCTCAGAAATCAGGACAGTTATTCTTCCTTGCTTGAGAAGAATAGTCCAGATAGCTCATCATTGATGTCTTACCTTTTTTAGGGCAGATACTCTTCCAAGATCTCACAGATGTGAGTGGAAGAATGGCCCAAATGATTCAGTTTATATCATAACATTGTTTCTGTGCAGGTTGATATCAGATGATTGTTATGAAGACCATATGTTTCTAAACAGTAGATGTATACTACTGTGGTGGATGTGTTCCACTGTTTGATCAAGTATCTGTGTGATATTTGGTGTGGTAGTATACCACTAGATTGTAGTTGTGTACTACTATGAATAGACATAGTTGTGCTCTATTGAATGATATTGTTCCAATTGACTTGAAGACTATCAGCAGTGTCGAAAATGATTATCAGCTAGATGGATGATCAATGAACAGAGATTTCCCAGACAGAAAATGGTTCAAAACAATTATTCTTCTAGATTAGAAGAATGGTTCTTGTGTCACTCTGTGGAGTGAGCATCATGTCTGATTACTCAGATAGAGTATGGTTCTGAGAGATGATGCAGTTGATGACACTGATGGTGATGATGGTGCTCATGATCTAGTCATGAGATAGTCTATACAACTATGTTGAAGCTACCAGGTGAATGGTATGTTTTGTTCTCAAGACCATTACCTGTAATACCTCCCTAGCTAGGAGGGAGTGTTGATATTATGATAACTGCAGGAGGTATTTACCTCCACGTGTAAACCTAACGAGAATAGAATACTCCGGGAAGCAAGAAGAAACCCTAATGAGTTGGCTAATAACCCTAGAAGACATGTCGGCTCAAGAAGATAACTTGTATTAGGTTATTAGCCTCCAAGAGAAGAAGTCGGCCAGAAGAAATAATATATGCTGAACAGACAGATACCCAGAATGAGAAGTTGGCCCAGGCTGTTAGCTAGAATTACTATAAATACAAGAGGCCGGTCTTCATTCTAGCAGGCAGTCTCGGAATCGCAGAGCAGCACTTGTGCGCACTGCAGTGCCCAATTTTGTGTGCAGGTTTGCAGGAGAGCTGCCATTGCAGCTGCTGCAGCTAGCAGATCACGTTTGGCTTGGACTATCTCTTGGTTAGGGTTTGGACTATCTGATCAACTCTTGTTGGTGCGCTATCCTTGGGAAAAGGAGTGCTACCCTTTGTTTGGCTATCTAGCCTAGGGTTTGCTTCCAGAGTGATTCTCTGTCAAGGTTAAGCTACTCGAAGGGTGGCTTCGGCCTATGGTTGGGTGACAATAGCAATATTGCCAATGGTAAAACGAGCACATCCATTCTAACAGAAAGCCCCGCAATGGGCTACAAGGACCATTCTTCTAATCTAGACCTATGTCCTAGAAGAATGTCAGTCCTCCTAGATGTTGAAAGCCACGTCATGGGCTACAAAGACCATTCCTACAGGAATGTTAGTCTTGGACTATTTCCTAATCGAGTCATATGTAGCATAGAGATCAATCTCTACCCATATGCCTTAGAAAATATCGGTCCCATATTAACCACCCTAATTGAGACGTCATGTCCTTAGGGGGCGGACTATTCAACCTTATCAGGCCAATAACTGTGCCTCGGGAAAATATCGGTCCTGGACCATTTTCCTAATTGGGCCACAATCTATGCCTTAGGAAAATACGAGTCCATGATAGGTCGGCAATCTGTCAACCTAGACCATTCTCCAGAGGGAGAATGTTTGTCCACCAACAATCTGTTCTACCTGGACCATTCTCCGCCTGGAGAATCTCTATCCACTAGCACACTAACTATCCATCTAGTTGGCAATCATCTCCAACACTAGTGGTAGTCTCCATGGCAATTAGATAGTAGCATACAATTGCCACAATGCCATCCAATAGAACACAATGGTGTCTATCCATAGTAGTACACAACTACTGCCCAGTGGTACACAACCACTCCTAGTAGAAAATGGCTACTAACCAGTGACACAGTCACTACCAGTGGAACACATCCACCACAGTAGCACATAACTATTGTCTAGAGACATACAATCTCCATGGCGATCAAATCATATCATTCCTGCATCAACAGTGTCATCAGCCGCATCACCTCTAAGCCTTACTAGCATGATGCGAATGCATCATATCTAAGTTGTACTAGCGTGATCTGGTGTATCATCTACATCATCTCCAAGTCATACTAGCATGACATATCTAGCATGATGCCAATGCATCATATCTAAGTTGTATGCCACCTCTAAGTTGTACTCGTATGATGTAGATCAGTGCCTCACTGTGTCACCTCTAAGTTGTATTATCATCTCTGAGCCGTACTAGCATGACATATCTAGCATGATGCCAATGCATCATATCTAAGTTGTATGCCACATTTAAGTTGTACTTGCATGATCATATCTAGCATGACATGAGCCCCATGCATCATCTCTAAGTTGTATGGTCATCTCTAAGTTGTATGGTCTTCTCTAAGCCGTACTAGCATGACATATCTAGCATGATGTCAATACATCATATCTAAATTGTATGTCACATCTAAGTTGTACTCGCATGGCCATATCTAGCATGATGTGTCTCACCAGCATCGTCTCTAAGTTGTACTAGCATGACATATCTAGCATGATGTGGCTCACCAGCATCGTCTCTAAGTTGTACTAGCATGACATATCTAGCATGATGTTAATACATCATATCTAAGCTATATGCCACCTCTAAGTTGTACTAGCACGAGGCTCCTTAGGCCATTGTATCAACAACTCCAACCATATGTATCATATATGAGTTGTATTAGCATGATGCAAGCATCATCTCTAAGATGTATGACCATCTCTAAGTTGTACTAGCATGATGCAAGCATCATCTCTAAGATGTATGACCATCTCTAACTTGTACTAGCATGATACACATCTGCAGCTCACTGACAGTCCATGATGCCACATACCAGAGCTCCCTCCCAACCGAGGAAGTCATCTCCTCCCTTTCAACCAAGGGAGCGTGTCCCTCAAGTATGCAAACTTTATCTTGGACAAAGGCTTCGTCAAAATATCTGCAGTCTGCTCATCATTGGAGAATCGAGATATATTGGAGAACCACTTCTCCCCTCTAGACTTTATCACGGAGAAAATAGTACTTGATCTCGATGTGCTTCGACCTGTCATGGAACACCAAATTCTCTGAGAGTTTCACACAACTCTAGTTATCACAATATATCATGGTCAAATCCATCACCTCATCAAACAGTCCAAAAACCAGCTTACGGAGCCACATTGCTTATGTATAAGCATCACAAGCTGCAATATACTCTGCTTATGTAGTGTTGAGTGCAACAGACTTTTGTTTTCTGCTAGCCCATGATATCATAGCAAATCCCAAACTGAAACACATACCAGAAGAAGTACTCTTTATCAATAAATCCATGCAGTTGTACATCACTGTTTGAGGCATATCTCAAACCATAAGTTATTGTCCCACGAAGATATCTCAAGATATGGTTTGCAGCTATCTAATGCTCTTGTCTAGGTTCCACCTGGAACTGGCTCAACATGTTCAAAGCAAAGCAAATGTCCAGCCTAGTATTCACCAAGTACATCAAGGAGCCAATCAAGTGTCGGTACAGGGACGAGTCTACTGGATCAAAATCAGTGTCCCTTAACTTCCTCAATTTGTTACCATGGGAATTGCTATGGATTTGAAATCCATCATCCCAAACTTTTGAAGGATCTTTACAATATACTTCCCTTGTCCTAGGAAGACTTCACCACGCTTCTGCCATACTTCTAATCCCAAATAGTAGTGCATGAGACCAAGATCCTTCATATCAAATTCAGTGGCTAGCTCCTTCTTACACAGAATAATGAGAGGCTCTACACCAAGTTCTTGGAGCTTGCTTGAGTCCATACAAGGCCTTCTTCAATCTACATACATGGGTTTCTCTTGGGTGTACCTCAAAACCTTGAGGTTGCTCTATATATACTTCTTCCTCAATCACTCCATTGAGAAAGGTGGTATTTACATCCATCTGATGTAAACTCCAACTTATTGATGTTGCTAGAGATATGATGGCTCTAATAGATGTATATCTGGCAATCGGAGCAAACGTCTCATCATAATCTTCTCCCTCCTGCTGAGAGAATCCTCTAGCCACAAATCTTGCCTTGTATTTATCGATACTTCTATCCACTGCATGTTTTATCTTGTAAATCCATTTAGGCACAATTTCCCATACATCGTTTTTCATGATTGATATTCTTCCATCACAACTTCCTTCTATTCTTTTTGATTGACTACTTCTTCAAAGGTGGAAGGCTCTGTAATTGGAATATGGTTTTGACTTCCTTCTTTCTCTACTTCCTTTATGATTGATACTTGATGAGACCATCTGCTTCACCACTGATGAATTCATCTGCTCCATGCTTGCAACTGTCATTGTAGCTCCCTCCTAGAGTCATCACCTGTGACCTGCCTGGAAAAAGAACAATAACAAAGGAAAATAGCAGACAACATTCTTCAACACTCTTCCAATGTTGTGATCAATCATTCTTCCATAGTAACTTATTTGGAACAAACAAATACATCTCCATGGTAGCCTCCATGAAATCTTGTAAGATAACCTACCCGAGACAAGAACAATAAAAGTATTTCCAATATAATAGCATTTTCATATGAACATATCTATGGTAACAAGAATAAATAACAATTTCATGATGATCAACATAGTATGATCAAGGTGAACTGTCAGGGAGCAAAACAAGAAATATCTCTCTAGAGGAGATGTTAGTTTATTTTGCAAACAAGTACAAAACGCATCTATATCAATAGTATTCACATGCCATCAAGTATTTATTACATCTAGCAGTAATAGAACCTTTCAAAGACTGCTTTAACAATTTGTAATGTAGCAACTATCAATCTTGATATGTGCAAATTGGAAACTTATCAATTTAATCAAACCTGGAACCTAAAGCCTCAACTGCTATGGAGAGTGCGCTTGTTCCTTTCAATGTATTGAATCCAAGATCATTGCTTGGCTAAGGTCTCTAGTACATTCCCTGCAAACATACTCATGCCTTGCTAGATGATATAACTTGAAAAGCATATACAAGTGCATACCTTTGAAATCTTTGTAGCATCGTCCATCTGGTCTTTCTAATCTGAAATTAGACACCATCTTGACAAGAAGAGACTAGAAACTGAATCAGAAAGTTCAATGATTAAAACAAGCTAGAAACTCTGAAATTTCAACTTTGACCACAAAGTCAATTTGACCAGAAGTCAACCTTTGACTTTGACTTTGACCAAAACTCAAACTTGCGTTTTTGCTAGTTGAGGGTGCCAAGAGGTGCGCTAGGCTAAGGCACACTAGGATGTCAAAGAAATATGCCAAACGCTTCACTTTAGGTGCCCGAACAAATGGGTTAAGGTTTGTTGTCGCTGCAAAACCTAACTGCAACTGGTGCTATAACGAGCTTGACAATGAACTTCCCAATCTACCTTCCAGTGGTTAGACTGTCTCAAGATAGTGTGGGCCCATAACCTGTTAAAATATTGATGTGCTCGTTTTCACCATAGAAAATATCTCTATTGTCACCCATCCATAGGCACGAAGCCACCCCCGAGCACCTTAACCTTTCACAGAATTATTCCGGAAAGCCATGCTAGAACCAACAGACAAACACTAGATGCTAACTGCATGGTGCTACTGCAGTTGTGGAGCTACTTCTAAGTGCTAGCCTTGTGCTAGGTTTTGATTCTTGTCTGTAAGCCCTAAGGAGCTAGTGAATGGTTGGACTTTGTGAAAGGAATTCATTTAAGAAGTTTGTTGGGTTTTTCCCCCATTTGGGGTTTTTCCAGGATAAATCTCTTGCGTACTTTGTATACTATATATTATGTTGCTATGGTATAATTGTTAATGTTAACTAAGTAAAGAACTCTATTTTTCTATAAGTAAAGGAAAATCTAACAGGTTATGGGCCCACCACGCTTCCGCTGCACAGTAACCTTGTCAAGCTAGTTTCAGCACTATCCCAAAGGCATTGGGACTACCCTTTACACAGAGCAGTGTGCCCTACCCTAGCGTACCTCCTGTAACACTCAATTTGCAGATTGAAGGAATTTGAAAATTGCAGAAAATTCCCAAGCTAGGGTTTCCATCAGCAGAATGTCTTCCAGCATGAGAGTAGAAGACAGATTGGATGGAGCAGACAACTTCAGATCCTGGAAGCATAGAATACAACTCATTCTAGAAGAGAATGAATTATTGGATCACGTCAAGAAGATGCTTCCAGAGCCCAAAGACGAAGAAGCAAAGGCAAAGTTCAAGAAGAATGAAGTCAAGGCCAAGAGGATCTTGACAGACTCAATCAAGGATCACCTTATACCCAATGTATCAGAACTAAAGACTGCAAAGGAGATGTTTGATGCCCTAACCAGACTCCACGAAAGCAAGAACACCAGTTGAAAGCTTACCCTACAACATCAACTCATAAATGTGACTATGAACAAGTCAGAGACGATAGCAAACTTCTTATAATGATCTCACAGATCAAAGACCAGATAGCTGCCATTGGAGATCCAGTAGAAAAAGTTGAACTAGTAACCACTACGTTATAGGGTTTCCCTCCCTCTTGGGACCCATTTGTCCAAAGAATTTGTGCAAGAAGGAACTTACCCAAGTTTGACAAGTTATGGGCAGATTGCTCTCAAGAGGAATCTAGATTGATGTCCAACAAACAAAAGGTAGATGATGAGGAAAACCAAGCACTCACAGCACAAGTGAAGAAGAGAAAGGAAAGAGAAGAAGGCATTCCAAGGAAGTCTAAGAAGCCACGTCATAAGAGGGATGTGTCAAAGGTTCAATGCTTCAATTGCAGGAAGATGGGACATTATGTCGTACAATGTCCTCACAAACATGAGAAAGAAAAGAAGAAGAAGCACCATGCACATGCAGCTGATGTTGAAGAACACAAACCCAAGGATGAAGAATTTGTATTCGTTTCAGCGCTCACCAAAACCATCACTCAAGGAAGCGATACTTGGCTCATATATAGTGATGCTTCCAAGCATATGACCGGATTCAGAAACTCTCTATCAAAATTAACAGAAAAGGACTCTTCACTTCAAGTGATGCTTCGAGACGATTCCAAGCATGCAATCAAAAGAGTTGGAGAAGCCTCCTTACAACTGGATTCAGGTAACCCTCTTTCAATTAAAGATATACTATTTCTACAAGGCTTAAAGAAGAATCTTCTATCTATTTCAGCTTTAGAAGATAAAGGCTTTAGGGTAGCTTTTGTGGATGGCCAAGTCCTTTTATGGCCCAAGAATTCAAGCATAAATAAAGCCACTGTGATTGGTGTCCGAGAGGGAGGACTGTATAAGTTGAAGGGACACCAAGAACAAGCCCTTGTACACAATAGTGTTATTTCCAGTGAACTATGGCACCGAAGGCTTGCTCACTTGAACTATAGAGCATTACCAATTTTGAGCAAAATGGTTACAGGTCTACCAAAAATCCAGATAGACCATGATGGAGTATGCAAAGGTTGTGCACTTGGCAAGAATGTCAAGGGAAGCTTTACAAGCAGTGATAGCAGATCCAAAGATATTTTGGACATCGTACACTCCGATGTATGCGAACAAATGACGGTGCCATCACTTGGCAACTTTGTATACTATGTGTTGTTCATAAACGACTATTCCAAGAAGACATTCTCCAGGTTGTTCTCCTCTGGATTGAGTTGAGTCGATCTGTGAGAGGGCCCATGTGATGGGTGTGTCATTCTCCTCTGGACTGAGTTGAGACGATGTGTGCCCATGCGATGGGTGTGCGTCAGACTCTGGACTGAGTTGTTATGACGTGTGGTCTCTTGTCAACTCCTCTGGACTGAGTTGAGATGACTTGAGATGGTCTCCTGCCTTGTACTCCTTGGACTGAGTTGAGTCGACTTGAGATGGTCTCTTGCCTTGTACTCATATGGACTTAGTTGAGTCAACTTGTACTCCTATGGACTTAGTTGAGTGATCTGTTGAGTATGACGTCCCTATGGCTGAGCACAAGTGGACGTGTCCCTAGTGGCTGAGCACTAGTGGACGTGTGAGATCCTTGCTATATTGTCTGAGAGTAAGATTTACTTGTAACCCTAATTTGTGATGTAAAAGGTACAAGTCGGCCCCACCATATGTAAGATAATTAATATTGTGTAATTATTAATTATATTATTAAGTTGTACAGGTTGGCCCTATTGTGCCAATAGACACATCATTTGATGTGATAGGTTTTGTATAAATAAAGAGTGAATCCCCATTGTGGATCACACATACTTGTCATGTCATGATTTCAGAAGTTATGGTCTGAAATTATGAGGACTGCAATTCGCACTTCTCTTAGAGCTAGCTTTCTCATCCATAGCAGCACCCTTTTGTGTGCTAGGTTTGGTGGTGGATGGTGGATCTTCTCTTGGCAGTATAACAAAGGATTGTTGGGTTTTTCCCTTGGTTGAGAAGGGTTTTCCCAGAATACTTCTTGTGTTTTTGTGCACGGTTATTCTTCTTGTGATCTTGGTTTACTGCAGCCTTGTATTGTTGCTGCAAATGGTTATGGTTCAGTTAATGCTAAATTGAAATAAACTACATGCATCAGCTCAACCATCAAAAACTCAACATTAACAAGTTTCAAGAGTTCAAGGCTTTAGTTGAGAATCTCTCTGAGAGGAAGATTAAAGTTTTGAGATATGACAATGGAGGTGAGTACACCTCTAAGGAGTTTAAATACTTTTGCCAAGAAGCAAGGATTAAGAGGGAGCTTACAACTCCCTCCAACCCCCAGCAGAATGGGGTTGCAAAAAGGAAGAATAGATCCATCATAGAAGCAGCAAAAGCGATGATACATGACCAGGGCCTACCCATGCACTTATGGGCAGAAGCATCCAATACGACTGTATACATGCAGAACAGAAGCCCTCATAAGATATTGGGGAACAAGACACCTGAAGAGGTGTTCACCGAAAAGAAGCCAGAAGTCAGTCACTTGAGGATTTTTGGTTGTCCAGTGTTTATACATGTTCCCAAGGAAAAGAGAACGAAATTGGAACCATCAGGAAAGAAGGCCACATTCGTTGGATACAGTGAGACTTCGAAGGCCTATAGAATTTACATTCCAGGGCAGAGACAGATCGAGATCAATAGGGATGTAACATTTGACAAAGATGAAGCCTTCAGAAGATCAAGGGAATCTCACATGGATGAGGACCAAATAGAGCAAGAGGCTCCCAAAGATGCAGTCACGATAGACTCTACACCTGAAGAAACCATCCCAAAAGTCCAGAATGATACAGTGGAGTCAGAAAGACCTGTAGATCTACCTAAAGAAGTTGTGGCTACCAGGAAGAGCCAACTTGGCTTCGGAACAACTTGCGAGAAGCTGAAGGACATGTAGCTCCCAAAAGCTCCTTTGGAGAGAGCAAGAGACCACATAAGTTTTCCAGCTATGTGGCACTAATGAGCAACATCATTGATTCAGAACCTTCCACTTTTGAAGAAGCTGTTGAGAAGCCAGAATGGAAGGATGCCATGATGAAGGAGTATCAGTCCATCATGAAGAATGATGTATGGGAGGTCATTCCGAGACTAGAAGGGAAATCAGTTGTGACTTCCAAATGGATCTACAAGATCAAGCATGTTGCAGACGGTAGCATAGAGAAGTACAAGGCAAGGTTTGTGGTTAGAGGGTTCTCCCAAAAAGAGGGAGAAGACTATGACGAAACTTTTGCTCCTGTAGTAAACTACACTTCCATTAGATCAATCATTGTGATTGCTTCCGCAATGGGATGGAAATTACACCAGATGGACGTCAAGACTGCTTTCTTGAATGGTGTAATAGAGGAAGAATTGTACATAGAACAACCATAACGCTTCGTGATCCATGGGAAGGAGTCCCATGTGTGCAGACTGAAGAAGGCCTTGTACGGACTAAAGCACCTAGGGCTTGGTATGCTAGGATAGATGGATATTTGATGAGCCTGGGATTTACCAAGAGTGAGGCAGATTCTAACCTCTACTATAAGGTTGAGGATGGATGTCCATTGATCTTGGTTCTATATGTAGATGATATCTTTCTAACATGGGACGAGAAGCTCATTGATGGGTGTAACAGGGAGCTCGCTTCAGAGTTCGAGATGAAGGATCTAGATCTGATGCATTACATTTTGGGATTGGTGGTATGGTAGAGATCAAATGAGATTTTCCTTAGCCAAGGAAAATATATAGATGAGATCCTGAAGAAATTCGGGATGATGGACTACAAGTCCATGACCACACCTATGATGGTAAATCTGAAGCTCTTGAGTGACAAATCTTCAGATTTGGTGGATCCCACGATGTACAAACAGTTGATTGGATCCTTGATGTATTTGGTTAACACCAGGACATACATATACTTTGCAGTGAACACCTTGAGTCAACACATGGTTGAACCTAGACAAGTACATTGGATGGCAGCAAAGCATATGTTGAGGTACCTTCGTGGTACGGTTGGATATGGATTGAGATATGTCTCAGGTGGAGATGTGAAGCTACAGGGATATACAGATTCTGACTAGGCAAGGAATGCAGTGGATCGGAAGAATACTTCCAGATGTTGTTTCAGTCTGGGATCAAGCATGATCTCATGGTTGAGCAGGAAGCAAACATCAGTGGCACTCGGTACATCAAAAGCAGAGTATATCGCAACAAGTGTGGCAACCCGTGAAGCAGTGTGGCTCCGAAAGTTGCTAGCCGGGATATTTGATTTAGAATTGGAGCCAACTTTGATACATTGTGACAATCAAAGTTGCGTGAAGCTTACCGAGAACCTTGTATTCCATGACAGGTCTAAGCATATAGAGATCAACTATCATTACATATGAAACATGGTGCAGAGAGGAGCTATGGAGCTCCAGTACATATCCACGGATGAGCAAATAGCGGACATTCTCACCAAGCCCTTGTCAAGAGTGAAGTATGAGTACTTCAGGGACAAGCTTGGAGTGTTGTCGAATGTCCACCCTCATTGAGAGGGAGGTGTGTTGTTTCTTCTCATGGCGACTAACCCCTCTGGCCAAGGGTTCCCTGGATCAGTCATGTGAGGTGACTGAGGGGGGATTGTACTGTCGGACCTGCTGAGAGAAGAAACATCACACATGTTGTCGTAAGACTATGGCGGAGGTTGTGTGACTCCGAACAGTAGTTGTGTGCTACTTCGGTGGATGTGTTCCACTGGCAGAGGCTGTGTGACTCCAGACAGTAGTTGTGTGCTACTTCGGTGATTGTGTACCACTGGTGCAGACTGTGTGTCTTTGGACAGTAGTTGTGTGCTACTACAGTGGATGTGTTCCACTGGCGGTGACTGTGTGTCACTAGATAGTAGTTACTTGGTAGCAATTGTGATCTATTGGATGACATTGTAGTAGATGTGTGCTACTAGCTGATTGTCATGGAGATTACCAAATCGCTTGGATATAACTGCGTGTGTTATCGTTTGATCGCAGAGACTGTGCCTGATGATTCGAGTTACCGAAGGCATTGTAGCAGTCATGTGCCTACAATCAGATTACAAAGTAGTTAGTGGACTACTAGATGAAGACATCATGAAAGATACCTCCCTAGCTAAGAGGGAGTGTTGATGTTTGGTAGTTACAGGAGGAACCTTTCCTCCAATGTAAACCTATCTTAGATGCGGGAAGATTCCAAAAGTCCAGGAAGACCATTAAACAACAAGAAGTTTCTAGAAGAGAAGTCGGCTCACCCGGGAATTAATTAAAGGCTCACCCAGGAATTAATTAAGTTAATTAAGACTCCCAGATGACAAGTCGGCCCAGGCAAAAGTGACTGGAAGATTATAAATAGGTGACATCTTGGCTCATTTGGAGTCACAACACACTCTCACTAACTAAGGTAAAAGGTGCGCAAGTCTGGGGAAGGAAGGGTGATGCAGTAGCCTAGTCTTGGAGCTATTTTGGTGGTGATCTCTCTCTCTCTTGTGCACTATCTCTCCGAGAGGGTGCGCTATCTCTGTATGGTGCTACTGCAGTTGTGGAGCTACTTCTAGGTGCTAGGTTTTGATTCTTGTCTGTAAGCCCTAAGGAGCTAGTGAATGGTTGGACTTTGTGAAAGGAATTCATCTAAGAAGGTTGTTGGGTTTTTCCCCTATTTGGGGTTTTCCCAGGATAAATCTCTTGTGTACTTTGTCTACTATTTATTCTATTACTATGGTATAATTGTTAATGTTAACTAAGTAAAGAACTCTATTGTTCTATAAGTAAAGGAAAATCTAACAAGGTCATGGTGGAGGAGTATAACTCCATGAAGAATGATGTTTGGGTGATTGTGTCGAAACCAATTGGGAAGTCCTTGACTGATTCCAAGTGGTTGTACAAGGTGAAGCATGCAACAAATGGTAGCATAGAGAAGTACAAAGATTGGTTCATAGCGAGATGATTCACCCAGAGAGAGGAAGTTGACCATGAGGAATCCCTTGCTCTAGTTGTCAGGTATACTTCCATCAAGTCCATTATATCTTTAGCATCCATTTTTGGTTGGCATTTATATCAAATGGATGTAAAGACAACATTTTTGAATGGTCTAATTGAGGAGGAAGTATAGAACAATGAGACAAGAGGCTTTGAGGTGCACGGGTGAGAAACCCATGTATGCAGATTGAAGAAGGCCCTTTATGAGTTGAAGCAAGCGCCACATGTTAACTTTTATAGCTCGAGAGGTACTCTGCATGTTTTGTCTTGTATGCGGAAGTAACCTTACATTTGCACTACTAGGCACTTAACTTTGTAAAAGGGCTTCTATAAAGTTGTAATAAAGTGGTTTTTTTATTGAAGTGACTTTTTATTAAGTGCACCTTCTAATATTAAAGTGACTTTATTTCAGAAAGTGCACTTATGTTATAAAGTGAATTTGTACTTTAATATTTGAAGTGATTTATTTTGGAGGGAATGAATCATGTCCCTTGATCATGCAAAGGCAAGATTAGATCTTGGCCTTTGGATTTAGGGATGGGGAAGGTGAAAAGACACTTGGAAGGTGAAAGGTCACTTTCAGATTATAAGAGAATGCATTGGGTAGTGTGCAAGACAAGAGAAGAAGAGATTGAGAGATTTTCGAGAGAGCTTTGAGAAGGAGAGGAAAGGGCAACAAGTTGGGTGCATTTCCCAAGAGAGCTTGGGCACATTTCCCAAGGCAAAACTTTGTTTTGAGTGTGCTAAAATTTATTGTTGTGAGGGAGGACGTACTGTATGGATCTGTACAGTCCGTACAACAAAGAAGTGGACACGTTTTTCGAGGCAATGAAGGCACAAAAATCAAGGCAACTTGAGGAGATTTGTTGTTGAAGGACAGTTGTACATAACAAGCTGTACAACAGTAGATTGGCACGATTTTTGAGACGACGTTTTATGGGTTGGTCGTACAACAATACGGATTTGGCACATTTTCCAAGGCAGAAATTTTGGAGGGACAATTTGGGTGTTGTAAGTTGTTTTCTCTTGGCTGCTAAATGTAATCTTGATGTTGATATAACTTTCCTGAAGCTAATAAAATCTCTCTCTCTCTTTGGGTTCCCCAACATTGGGGTTTTCCCTGGCTGGTTGCCTAAATTTCTGAGTATTACATAGATGTGTGATTGCTTTTCATTGTGTTTATTCCACTGCAAAAGTGCTTAGCAATGTGTATTTCTGCTTATGACATTTTCTGAATGTGGGTTTAATGCATCTCAGAGTTCATAGATGACAATTATCTCTAGGTTGCTAAGTGTATGACAAAATTAAGTGCATGCTGATTTTGTCATTAAATTTCTACATGGTATCAGAGCTTGGGCTCTAAGTTACAGTGAGCAGTGTTATTTTTGGACAAGATTTGAAGGGGGAAATCTGTTAGTTGTTTTCTTTGAACAGTTGACAAGGAGATGGTTGTTTGCATCATGTATGAGGATCGGTTGGATAGAATTTCCAACTATTTGCAATGGAAAGCCAAGATGTCAGCTATTCTCAGAGAGCAAAATTTGGAGCTTTGTCAGCACCATAGTTGTTGCTCCCACAACAAACCCTATAGCTTTGGATTTACATGAGGTAAAGGAGGTCAAAGCTCAAAGGCTTATTCTGAATGGGGTGAAGGACCACCTTATCCCACACTTGGCTGAGAAGAAGACGGCCAAAGAGATGTGGGATGCACTGAAAAACAGGCGAAGAATGAAAGCCGGAAGATGGCCTTGAAGGATAAACTGCATGATACTAAGATGGGTAAGGGTGAGAGTGTGGCTTCTTATCTTACCCGAGTAGCTCAAGTAAAAGATGAGTCAACTACAGTTGGGGAGGTCATTTCGGATTCAGAGTTGGTGAGGATAGCCTTGAAAGGCTTCACCAAGGAATGGGAAGTCTTTGTGAAGTGTGTGGTGAGTTGGGAGCATCTTCCAGATTGGAGCAAACTATGGGACGATTTCACTCAGGAGGAGATCCGAGAAGGATCTCAGAGCAGTGGACAAAAGGAAGATGGAGCTGATGAAGAGAATGTTGTTGTTGTTGTAAAGGGCAAGGGGAAGAAGAAAGGAAATTCTGGGAGGGACTTGAGTAAAGTCATATGTTATTGTTGTAACCGGTTGGGGCACCTTGCTTCTTAGTGTCCTAAAAAGAAGAAGAAGAAGAGGAAGGAATAGGAGGGGCCTGATATAGCTGCTACAACAGTTATGGAGGACTTTTCATCCAAGTTTGATATGGACTTTTCTTTGGTCACTCTAGTATTCAATGTCGACAGTGGTGGATTTGGGGGTGATAATAGGTGGATTGTTGACAGTGGAGCCTCTTGTCACATGACGGGAATATGGTGTGTATTCCTTATTATCACAGAGACAAGGCTTGACCGAATGGTGGTGAGTGAAGGAGGTATGGCACGAGTTGTACGTGGAGTTGGAAAGGTTAGATTCTGACTCGAGTATGGAGGACTCCTGGAGGTTGATAGAGTTCTATTTGTTCCAGGGTTAAAGGTTAACTTGCTCTCGGTCTCAGCCTTGGAAGATGTTGGATATTGTACATTGTTCAAGAGGGGACGTGTATTTATCTACAGGGAGATTAATAATGAAGAGCCACCTTCCTGATGAAAGGTTACGTCTCTTCATGAAAGGGCACCCCTGCGTGGGTATATAAGGCCCTCATTCTTGTTAAAATTACCTAAGGGAGGTGTCTCTGCCATGTGTGGTGTCTAGCATGGTGGGGACACATTAAATGAGGTTGCCTAGCCTAAATGACCTTATAAAGTGTCATTAGTGTTTTAATTATAAAGTGAGTTTCACTTTATAATAAAGTGATTAAGTGGGTCACTTTATTAAAAGTGACATTAATTAATTAAAGAGAAATTAATTAATGAGGGTTTATTATGAGCCATTGGATTAAAGTGAGTTTTGACCATTGGATGAAAAGTTTAACCCTAACCCTAAAGTAAATGAACAAAAGGGCAAAGCAAAGAAGAGACATCATTAATTCTTGCATTCTTTCTCACGTGTGAAGAGAGGAGAGGCGAGTTTTTGCAGAGAGGACGTGAGCTGGGTTTGATGCTTTAACCCACGAGTTTTGAGCAGCCATTGGAGGAGTATCTTCAATGTTGGAAGAGGAGCAGTAAGGCGTACAGCAGAGAGAGTATGCAGCAGTGTAAATCCCAGCAAACCAAAAGTTAAAACAGCAGATGCAAGACACGTGTGAGGCCGTACAGTCGCATATCTGAAGGTTGTATTGTTGTCTTGGGAACCGTGCCTGAAGTTGTCGCTGTTCTGGGCGAATATCAGATTTGTAGTAGAGGTCTGGCCGTGTCTTTTTTATTGGGATTTGTGCAGCTGTTGATTGGGAGGAATTCTGGGCCGTACAGCAGGAGGAATAGTCATTTCCAGCAGGCCGTACAGCAAGTTCTTCTCTCTGTGCATTGGGGTTTGTGCCAATGGATGTGCAGCAGTGTTTTTGCTGAAGTGGATGTCATCTGTATGACAGCTAAGTTGTAATCTCTCTCCTATTCATCTGCTCAAATAATAAAAGCTCTCTCTCTCACAGGTTTTCCCG
>JZKD02S1775976.1:511640-538771 GCA_000966675.3 Picea glauca | reverse complement strand
AAAAAAAAAAAAATTCTTTACTTTTCGACAGTATGGCCAATTTTGTCCATAACGTCGAAAATTTTACAATATGTACTAGTGACATATTGAAGAAATTTCAACGTTGGCCCCATTCACTGCTCACTTTGCGAGGTCGGTGCATGACATTTTTGGTGGGTGAATTGGAAGTTCCATGACATTTCAAGAAAGTTCCAACAAAGATTCTACGGATGGCAATGACAAATGATGACAATGAGACATTCATCAAGAACGTTGATGAAAACATGAATGATCTCAAAGATTATGTGGGGACATCAGACATCCTTGAGTCTTGAAACCCTCCCATACCATCAACGCATGTGTCTAGTCTAACCATGTCAAATTTCAATGCATACAGGCACAAACTAAAGAAATTTCAACGTTGGCCCCATTCACTACTCATTGTGAGGGGTCGGTGGAAGACAATATTTGTGATGGGTGTATTGGAAGTTCCATGGAATTTCAAGAGATCAGTTCCACAAAGATTCTACATATGGAAATGACGGATGATGAAAATGAGATGTGGACGATCTCAATGATTATGTGTAGGGTCGATGGATGTTATTAATCCCTTGACCATATATAATCCCTAATCAATTAATCATTAAACTACCTAACCCCTAAGCCCCAAATCCATTAGCCCTTAACCCTTAATCCTTTAAACGGTAACCCCTAATCACTTAACCCTTAATCCCTAGACCTAAAATACCTAAATAATCTAATCCCCAAATCCCCTATCCACTTAACCCCAAAAATCTCAACAAAATCACTATTTAGGCACATTGGGAGTTAAATTGGAAGCCAAAATAGAAGCTAAAAAGGAAGCTAATCTGGAAGCTAAACTGGGAGCTAAACTGGAAGCTAAACTGGGAGAAAAACTGGGACCAAAAATGGGAGCTAAACTGGGAGCTAAATTGGGAGTTAAAGTGGGAGCTAAATAGGGAGCTAAATTAGGTGCTAACTGCGCCTAGTTTAGTGCCCAGTTTTGTTGCTCGGTGAAAATAGCTCCATAAATAGCGCTCTCCCGATAAATAACGCCGACTTTAGCAAAAAAATGGATAAAAATACAAAAACAACCAGTGGAAGCAAAAAAGGGAGCTAATCACAAGGATTTGTTGTAGTGTAAATACCACTAGAAGCCAAATGGAGAAGTGGAACTCCACCTAGGCTCGAAGGGTTTTTTCACAGCAGTCTTTATTAACCTGGAGGATAGATCGAGGGAGGTCCATACTTCCACGCCTCAACGAGACTCTACATGTAACCCAAGAAAGAAAATTTTGCCCCAGAGAAAGAAATGTTCAAAAGGTACCAGTATGGTTGAGAATCTATTCCCTACCCCTAGACTATTGGCTGCCCTCTACCTTTGAAGCAATAGGCAACAAATTGGGGAAATATGTGAAGACCTCAGAAGCCACCCTAAAAGGAATATACACATCGTATGCAAGAATCTGTATAGAGATGGATGTTTCGGGAGCACTCCCAGAGGCCATAAGTCTGGAATTCAGGGATGAGGAATGGATCCAAAACATAGATTATGAATAGATCCCCTTTAGATGTCGACGATGCCATGAGCATGGACACTTGATCAGAGAGTGCCCTCTAAACAAAAGTAAAGAAGCAGTAAATCCAAAAACACAGCAAGACGAGGAAGGGTTTATAACCCTGAACCCTAGGAATCGAGCAAATAAAAAGAAAAATAAAACCTTGGCAGGAAATACCCAGGAGACTCGTAACACGATGGAAGGAAGGGGCCAAACAAACAAAGGGACAACAGAAGAAAAGGACTCGGCAAAAGTTCCAGAAGACAAGGACCAAGCAATAAAAGAGCCCACCCAACAACCAAACATTACAACAACTCAGGGGAGTTGAGCAACCCCGATGGACGGAGAAACAAAAGAGGAAAACAATGCCATGCAAGATGGAGAGATGACCCCGAGCGAAGTCGGTACAGAAGACCCCGACCTCAGAGACTTGGTGGAAAGGGAAGGGATATACTTTCCGCACATATTAGAACAATGGAAAAGGCAAGGAGTCGACAGTGTACCAACATAGCAACTTGACCGCATCTAATACCTGTTCCTCCTATGGGAGGAAGCCAAATCTAGAGGACAAAAACACACTCATGGGGAGATAGGACACCTAGGAGTGAAAGCTGGCGAGGGACAATCGCAGCCATCACCCAAACAGACGAGAAGGAAAAAAGGCAGGAAATCAAACAACGTCGCACTACAGGAGCTGGGAGCGCTACTGATAAACTCGGGTAAGATCAAGAAACTCTTTCCCCACTCTCCCCCACATGTTTAAAAATGAAGGTTATAACTTGGAATATAAGAGGCCTAACCAGCCCAAGAAAACAAAGAATCCTTAGGAATAAACTAAAGCAGGAGCAACTAGATCTCTGTTTTATTCAAGAGACGAAATGTACTATAAACAGAATGGAGGCAATCAGTAAACAACACTGGCACAAGTACAAGATGGTAGCCATCGAAGACCACCAAAGGTCAGGTGGCATACTCACTCTGTGGAACCCACAAATCCCAAATTTAATAGCAGTCGAGGCAACCAAGTACACCCTAATGGTACACATGAAAATCATAGAAAATACATAGGAGATTCTATGCACAAACGTGTATGTGCCCCACGGGCCAGAGGAAAAGAAAGGAATGATTTGAGACCTACAATATATAAAAGGTCGAGCCACCAACCTCCACTGGATACTGGCAGGGGACTTCAACATTATCACCTCCCTTGAGGAAAAGAAGGGTGGTATGAGAAGATTGGATCAGGATGCGGAGGAGTTTTCAAATTTTATAAACAGAGCGGAGATGGTAGACCTCCAAACCAAGAATGGACAGTTCACCTAGAACAATAAACGGATGAACCAATTCCAGGTAGCTACAAGACTTGACCGATTCCTTGTATCAGAGTCAATCATCATGCAGGGGCTAACCCTAGACTGCAACATCCTCCCCTGGGGTGGATCTGATCACTGGCTAGTACAACTAGAGGCTGAATTCCAAATAACACCTAAGAACAAACCCTTCAGATTCAAGAAATTATGGATCGATCACTCGACTTTCAAGGAAAAAATCAAACAATGGTGGAGGGAGGAGCAATCGAAGTAAGGGACTAGGATGTTCAAACTACACAAGAAACTTAAATACATCAGAAAAAAACTAAAGGATTGGAACAAGGATATCTTTGGGAATACAAACACAGAGAAAAACAACATCGAAGAAAAAATGAAAAAATTCCAAGAAACTTGCTTACGAGAAGGCTATACGGAAGACCGAAAAAAGGAAGAGCTCCAAATGACATAAGAATGGGAGGCGCGATGCCAGCAGGAGGAAACACTCTGGCGTCAAAAGTCCTGCATCCGATGGCTAAAGGAAGGAGAGCGGAACACCAAGTTCTTCCATAGAACAACCATGGCCAGAAGAGCCCATAACAAAATACTGAAGATCAAGGACCGAGATGGAATCGAGCGCGAGTCACATCAGGAGATCAAAAGTGTTCTGGTTAGCCACTTCCATGGGATAGCCCAAGAACCTCATCAAGACAGATCGGAGGCCATCCAGAAAATAGCCCCGCATATTCCATGCCTGGTTACTGAGGAACAAAACATTTTCCTGAACAAACCTATTACCATGGAAGAAGTTGATCAAGCCCTCTAGGAAATGCCCAGTGGGAAAGCACCAGGTCCAGATGGCTTCACTGTGGAGTTCTTCAAAGCCTGCTGGGAAATTTTCAAATGGGACATCTATAAGGTAGTAGAGGACTCTAGAAGGTCTGCCTCCATCCTTAAATCACTAAACGCAACCATGATCACCCTAATCCCTAAGGAAAAGGAAGCCAAAACCCTGGACCGGTACAGACCCATAACACTCTGTAATGTAATCTACAAAATTATCTCCAAAGTCATAGCAAATAGATTGGAACCCCTCCTACCTTCACTGATCTCGCAAGAACGGGAAGGCTTCGTGGAGGGTAGACAAATAATGGACAATATCATCCAGGCCCATGAAATCATCCACACCTTAAAAACTCAGAAGATGGGGGGAATGTTAATACAACTGGACCTAGCAAAAGCTTATGATAAAATTAGTTGGCATTACATGATCAAGACTTTGGAAGACTTTGGTTTCACCTAGCATTGGATCAGTTGGATTGTCAGCCTAGTATCCAAAACAAGATACTCACTACTAATCAATGGAGCCCCGGCCAAACCTTTCTGGCCCACGAGAGGTATTAGACAAGGCGACCCGTTGTCCCCCTTTTTGTTCATTCTGATGATGGAAGGCCTCAGCAGGAGCATAAAGAGCGCAACAACAACTGGAGAAATAACAGGGCTCAAACCCTTCGAAAATTTCCCTACCTCAACCCACCAACAATTTGTAGATGATACACTCCTCCACGTCATACCCACGATCAAAGAAGCCAAAGCTTACAAATGCATTCTAGAAGATTTTGGTGAAGCCTCGGGCACTGAGATCAACCACTCCAAGTCGGTGATCTTTTTCTTTAATACCAACCCAGCTATCCAAAGGAATTTGACCAACATTCTAGGCTTTGAGCGAAAAACACTCCCAACCAAGTATTTGGGGGTTCCTTTGACAAACAAAGTATATAAGTTGTCAACTTGGGAAGGAGTAATAAACAGGTTACAGGAGCGGGTAAAAAACTAGACGTATAGGTCCCTTAATCTAGCTAGCAGACTGATCCTAACTAAGACTGTCTTACAAGCTATTCCAACCTATATGATGTCAGTCTTCCCCACCCCATAGGGGATCCTTCAGAAAATTAGATCCATCCAGAGGGACTTCCTGTGGCGAGGTGCGGAAACAAAGAAAAAATGGGCCCTGGTGGCCTGGGAGAAAGTCTGCAGGCCAAAAAGCAAAGGAGGCTTGGGGCTGCAAGATCCACAAATGACCAACAATGCGTATGGGGCGAAACTATGGTGGCGTTCGGTCAAAGAAACTACAACACCTTGGGTAAACCTATGGAAGGCAAAGTATGCACCAGACACCCGCGACCAAGACATAATCCACTTTGGAGGAACCAAGGAAGGCTCAGCCATCTGGAACCTAGCATGGTGCAACAAAGCATGGATTCAGACACACAGCTTTTGGGAAATCAGGAATGGCAGAACAACCAGATTCTGGGAGGACGATTGGCAACAGGAACCAAGGATGGAAAACCCGAACAGAGAAATACTCCAACAAGACCTCATCACGCAAGAAAAAATCAACGTCTATTGATACTGGCAGCAAGGAACGGACCGCAACAAATGGAGAACCTGGGACAAGATTATTCCTCAGAACAATGAGATAACCACAATAACAATAAAAGAGGTGGAGGAGGAATTGGGTAGATAGAAAATAACAATAACGGAAGGAGAAGACCAGCTGAGGTGGGGTAAAAAGGATGGAAGGGAATTCAACCTAAAAGAAGTCTGGTACTATATGGTGGACCCAGACCAAGACGACTTAGCAAACACTGGGATAAGCTCTAGAACAACCCCCAATGACCAAAGATTAAGATCTTCCAGTGGCTAATATTACACAACCGCATCCTAAATTGGGATAACCTAAGGAAAAGAGGTTTCACTGGTCCATCAAGGTGTCATCTATGTCAAACTAAGGAAGAAACAACCAACCATCTCCTCGACGAATGCACCTACACTGCAGAACTGTGGGACTGGGTAGCAAGTATCTTCCTTCAGTCAGACATGATCCGTGGTAACATAGCCGCAACAATCAAGCTCTAGAGAGAAAACTACAACGACCAAGTAGAGGTGAACCTTTGTTGGATCCTCACCCTAGGAATGATCATATGGTCGACATGGAAGGAAAGGAACATGCACATTTTCAGAAACTAAAGCTTGTCAGAAGGGAAGATCAAGGAAACAATAACCTCCATGATATGCGAGATGGTGATGAGAAGCAACTGCCAGGAGGGTAGCGCGCAACCCATGGACCAGGAGTCCAGAGTCTTAGAGGTTTTCCAATTAATCGGTGGGCGCAACCCCAATCCAAATAGACTATAGCCGCAACTCCAAGGAGGTGAGCACAACTGGAAACCGCCACCTCCAGGCTCTCTCAAGTTGAATTTTGATGGGGCAGCGAAAGGCAACCCAAGAAGAACAGGTCTGGGAGGAGTAATCAAGGAGAGTAAAGGGAACATCATACGACTATACACAGGGAGCCTGGGCAATTCCACTAATAACGCCATAGAATTCGGGGCCCTGGAAACAGGTCTGGAGATTCTCAGCCGGGAGGGGATGACGAACACCATAGTGGAAGGAGACTCTACGCTAGTCATCAACATAGTGAGAAAACTCCAAAATGGTACCAGAATAGGCAAGATCCAAAGGCACTAGCGATTGGCCTACAAACTGAACAAAATCCAGGAGCACTTGCAGACAGGGATCAATGTGGAATTGCGTTGGGTGAGGAGGTCAGCAAATGGATTGGCGGAAAGAATAGCAAACGAGGGGGTCGAGAAAGAAGGTCCAGAACTGGACACAATCTGGAGCAACATCACGCAAGGTCAATTCTGAGTAGACTGCACCCAACTTGCGGCAAAAGACTGGGATAACATGAGTAGTACGGAAGATTACGGCAAGAATGGAGGCACAATAGCCATCGTAGGACACGTAGGTTCCAGACAGAATCTGATGGCCCACCAATCAAATAAGGTTTCAAATGAAAACGCAGATCACACATCAGGTGAAGGTACGACACCACAACCCCATCAATAAAAAGAAGTACAGAAGCTACCCTTTGGAAAGCAGAAGAGATAAATCGCAGGCGGTAAAGGACGATGGACCTAACTCACAGGTGACAAAGGATGATGGACGACAGGTCTCACCAGGGCCAAGTAGGAACACACCTCACCTAAGTACCGATATGGAACCGAAAAAGGGATGGTGTATAATGAGCAGGGCAGAGCATTGGAGCACAGATAACAGCATGGTCATCAAATGCACACACTCTGGAACAGAGTCTTCTGACTGGCAGGACCACCTTGATGAGCAGATCATGATTGCAAGGACGGGACCATAGCCGATTTAGCTCCATAAAGCCTCGGACACCAGAACATATCACAGAACGAGGTATCGCAATTATAGGGGCCACCTTACTTATCAGAAGGAGGTGCAGCGGAACAGGGAAAGAACCCAATGTAAGAACCACCACCTACAAGTCAAGATGGTATGCATGAAGAAAACCAACAACAAGAGAGGCCCCCAATGAAAGGAACCTCCACAGAGCGCCCGTCGGATGACAAGAATTGAATAGGTGGCCAGGGACGCAAGGAACACTTTCCTCATGAAGGCAGACAACAAGGGGAAGACGATCATTAAACGATGGGAGGGTGAAATTAACAACGCCCGCAGGGGAAAAGCCTGGCCAATTCACTAACCCAAGAGGCAGGGAGGATACGGGACCTCAGAACCACACAATCGAGGATAACCCTCTACCACAGGACGATGGAGGAAGCTTGGAGAACCAAAATGCTGATAGGTAAGATGTGTGCGAACAGGGGGGAGACCAACATGACAGAAACCAAAGAGTAGAAGAAAGAGTGCACATGAATTCTCAACCGCCTCAACAACTTGGATATGGGGATAAAAAGGCTGGTGGAGGACCAAAAAAGACAACAGGAGAAATTGGAGCGGATGGTAGGACAATTTCATCTCTATTTACGCTACGTCCACTAGATAGATATCACTCCAGTCGACAATAATGGAACCCCAACTTGCATCAGAAAGCTACGTCTGGTGGAACAGAGGGAGGAGGACGCAACACAACAGAAAGGGGACACAAAGCACCCCATCAACCTAGACTAGCGCAGGACTTGCCCATACCCTGTCTCTCAGAGTAGGAGCTCACCCCACTATGTTCAGACTTTTCTTGATTTCTTTTGATGAAGTTTTTTTTAGACTGGATTATGGTAGCCTGGGTTGGTTTCCCATTGTGGCGACCCTGACACTTCTTGTTTATTTTCAGATAATGCACTCCAAGGACTGCAGATCTGGTTTCCGTTAAGGCAGATCCTGGGAATCCTTGCATCAATTTTGTACTATAACCTTACAAAGCAATATAGATTCACACACTCATTTACAAAAAAAAAAAGACATTCACATAGGTTCATATGTCTTAAAAGTTCAAGTGTATCATTAATAGTTTCATAATGAATAGAAAATAAAGATGATTACGCCTTAAGTAATTCTAGTTGTCTAAGTCAAAAGGTGGCATTACATACACCCAACCTTCGAGAAAACATATTCCCGAGGTGCTCAAAAAATTGAGGGATGATCTCGTTGTAAGGTCTTTGCATCCTCCCAAGTAGCAGATAATGGGCTATACTTGTTCCACTGGACCTTAACTTGGTCTACTAGACAGTTCCTGAGCTGTCGGACCCTACAATCCAATATGCGTAACGGTTCGACCATTGGGGTTCTCGCGTCCGATACTTGCAATTCTTTCCAATGCAGTTTATGAGATTCGTCGACAACATAATGACATAGAACAAATACGTGAAAAACATTGTGAGTTTTATGCAAGTGGGGTGGCAGTACGAGATGATAGGCAACATGTCCAATTCTCTCTTGGATTTTAAATGGTCGTATAAATCGAGGCGACAACTTTGTCCCCTTCCCGAACCGAATGGTACTCTTATTGTGCCTGATACAAATGAAAACTTGATCTCCCACTTTGTAACTTTGGTCAGTCTTATGTGCATCAACATAACTTTTTCTGTCTATCATGTGCTTCCTTTAGTCGTTGCCTAATTTGAATCACCTGTTCCTCCATCTCTTGAATCAATTCTAGCCCAACTGTCACTCGGTCTTCTAACCTTTCCCAACTCAACGGTGTCCTGCATGGCCTTCCATACAGAGCTTCATAGGGTGGCATTCCAATGGAGCTATGAAAAATGTTATTGTAGGCGAACTCTACCAAAGGTAGGTACATCTCCCAATGGGTTTGATTATCCATAACATACATCCTAAGCATGTCTTCCATAACTTGATTTACTCTCTCAGTTTTCCCATCTGTTACGGGATGATATGTTGTGCTTAAGTTCAACTGAGTTCCCAACGCCGACTGTAAACTTGTCCAAAACCTAGATGTGAATCGAGAGTCCCTATCTAAAATGATCTTCTTGGGTAACCCATGCAGACGAATGACCTCACTTATAAACACGCGTGCCACATCAATGACATCATAAGTGTCTCTAACTGGAATAAAATGAGCACTTGATCCAGATTTTATGAGCAGAATGAAATGACTACAGATTATTAACAGGTGCTTAACACAAAATAACAGAGATACAGTAAAACTGGTTTTCTATTCAATAAGGAAATAAGCTGAAACTGTAAAATGCAATGGAAACAAGCTTGTTGGAATGGTGGCGGCTTATCTCTTAGAAGAGATGTGACGGTTGCGCTCATTCGCAAGAAGATGATTACAATGAGTCTCTGAAGACATTTTTACAATAAACAAGAATGCCAAAAACCCTAGACATCCAAAAACCTAAACCTGGGAGATGAAGCGCCAAAAGTCACGTGGGCCCCTTTTGGGTAAGTTAGTACATCAACTTCCCAGGGTTGTAACTTTTGCATACGATCTCCGTTTTAGGTGTATGGTATCCCGTTGGAAAGGTATCATTGAGGAGATTCATTTTGGGGGCTCAATCATGTCTTTAACTATCATTGAGAAGCTTGATCCCAAAAAACCTTCATTTAGGCCCTCAAAATGGCCCCGGAAGTTAAAACTGCTAAAAATAGTAAATTGCCAAAATTGTCAGAAAATTGTTTTGAGCCAGTTGGAAGAGGTGGGTGGCCACCGATATCCACCTGGAACAACACTCCTGGTCAACTTATCAACTATCACAAGAATGTCATTGTGTCTATGCGATGTGAGCGACAATCCCACAACAAAATCCATAGAAATGACTTGCCACTTGGACATAGGAACATCATGCAGTTGTAGGAGACCTGTCAGGTTGTGGTGGTCAGGATTCACTTGTTGAAACTCTAGGAACTTGGTGATGAAATGGACCACATCACGCTTCATGCCTACCTAGAAGAAAAGCTTCTCTATATCTGCGTACATTTTCTTCACACCTGGATGTGCATAATAAAGTACTCTATGGGCTTCCTTGAGTATGATGCTTCGAATATCCCCACCTTCGAGGATGTACATCCTTCCCTGATATCTTAATAACCCATCTGCTTCCAGGTTATATCATTCATACTTTGGATCTAATTGCCTTCCACTCTGAAGGGTTGAAGTAACCCTTAAATACCAACTATCTCCAAGAAGTTGCCTCAACACTTGCTCCCTCAAATTGACTTTTAAGGGTACTGAGGAGAAGACGCGTGGTCTCCTACTCAAGGCATCCGCAACCACGTTCTCCTTTCCCTTTATGTACGAAATTTCAAAATCGTACTCACTCATAAACTCACTCCATCGCCTCTGCCTGGCATTGAGATCTCTTTGGGTGAAGAGATGCTTTAAGCTTTCATGGTATGTTTTGAGCTCAAAGTTTCACCCCACTAGATAGTGCCTCCAAAGTTCTATCATTATAGCTGCCAACTCTAAATCATGAGTAGCGTAAAGCTCCTCATGTTGCTTCAAATTTATGGATGCATACGCTATCACTCCTCCATTTTGCATTAGCACGGCCCCCAATCCTTGCTTCGAGGCATCCATGTAGACTGTGAAGTCTTTTTCCATATCCGACACTCGTAGAATTGGTGCACTAGTTAGTAACCTCTTAAGTTCGATGAATGAAATATCACATTCCCCTGTCCATTCATACCTGACTCCCTTGCGTTGCAAGGTGGTGATGGGTTTCGCTATCTTAGAGAGCCCTTCCACAAACCTCCGATAATAACCAACTAGCCCCATGAAGCTTCTCACCTCATGAGCATTTTTCGGCGCTGGACATTCCATAATGGCCTTTACCTTTTCTAGATCCATAAAGATTAATGTTCTCTCTAAAGGACGACAACACCACTCGCAAGTGTTCCTCATGTTCTCTTTCGTTCTTGGAATAGATGAGGATATCATCCAAAAAGACTTGTACAAATTGGTCTAAGTACTTTCAGAATACACCATTCATGAGGCTCATGAATATTGTCGACGCATTTGTCAAACCAAAAGGTACTAAAACGAACTCGTAATTCTTAAATCGAGTTCGAAAGGTCGTTTTAGGAATATCACCTTCCTTAATCCTTAACTGGTGATACCTTGATCGCAGATCAATTTTTGAGAAAATTGTTGCTCCTTTCATTTGATCAAAGAGATCATTTATCTGTGGCATTGGGTACTTGTTTTTCATTGTAGCACGGTTCAAGTCTATGTAATCTATACACAATCGTAAGGAACCATCCTTCTTATTGACAAAAATTACTAGTGCGCCTCAAGGCAAGACACTAGGCCTTATCAGCCCTAAGTTAAGTAGTTCCTTCAATTGCATCTGCAACTCACAAAGTTTCGGCGTTGTCATCCTATACGATGTCTTGGAAATTGGCTCCGCACTGGGTTTTAGCTCAATGGTAAAATCAAGCTCCCTCTCGAGAGGTAACCCAGGAAACTCTTTCGGAAAGACATCCTTAAACTCCGACAATACTGGATACCGATCCAAGGAGTGTCCTTTCCCTTCATTGACTGCTTCCACTACATATAATCAACAACCTTGCCTGATGCAACGTTTAACCTTCATGGTCGAGATAAATCATAGAGACACCTTCCTCCATACACCATGGATATCTACTGACCTCCCTTCATCATCAACACAAAGCACCCTCTTCGTGAAACAATCTACCAAAGCTCGATGGGCTTCTAACCAATCCATTCCAATGATTAGGTCATATGTCCCCAGAGCAGTGACGTACACCTTCAACCTAGTAGTACACTCTCCCAGGTTTACTAGACAATTATCGACGCTAGGTCCTACTACTTGTTTTTCCCCTGAAGCCATCTCAACTTGTTTAAAGTCACCGTGCTCGTAGGCTGCCAACCCACACTTTTCTAATGCACAAGGTGAAATGAAACTATTCATAACACCATAATCAAATAAAATTTTAACATTGACATGATTTATCATACATGACAACTCCACCACGGTGGATTGATGTTCTTCCTGACGATTATTAGCCGTTGCATAAATCTGGTGGCTACTACTCGCTCTTCCCATCGAGGCCTTTCCTTCTCTATGCATAAAGCCTGCTTGTGACTCTGGACAATCACAATGGTAATGAGGTCCTCCACACCCCCAACAAGCAACCCTGGGTGAAACTTGGGTGCTTCTCTGTGAAGGCCTCTAAAACAAGTTCCTTCCCCTGGAGCCCCTGCCCCTACTTGCTGCTCCCTGAGAAGGTTGTGGACTTGCCTGCGTCATTGGTGATGAGTGGGATGTTGCACTCGTTACCATTGAAATACCTGTAGCAACTACTCTAGGTGTGACTTTATTGCCATAAGGAGGTGGCCTAGAGCTTCCTCCCCTGGAGAAGATCCTAGGGGCCTTCCCCACGAATCCAAGATGTTGTGGAAAGGTTGATCTCATACCTATGTTTAAGCTCATATGCTCCTCCGTGTAACGTGCATTTTCAACTGCTTCAGCTACTAACAACGGTTTTTACATCCGTACCATGGCCCTTATCTTAGGATTTAACCCATACACAAAACGTTCTTGCTATCGTTGATCAGTATCCATGTACGAGACATATTTTACTAACTCCATGAAACTGATCTCGTACTCTTCCACGATTATGTTTCCCCGAACTAGAGCATGGAATGCTCCTACTTGTCGTTCCTCGTTGTACGCAGGCAAATATTTCCTCTAGAACCTTTCTTCAAAAAGCTCCCATGAGACGATGTTTGGGGTAAGGTGCAACTGCCTCTCCAGGTTACCCCACTAGTTCAAGGCATTGTCCCTCAACTAAAAGATCGCTATTTTTTCCTTTGATGTGGAAGCATAATCTCTTAAGGCGAAACATCATGTCATTCCTTTCAACCATGCCTTCGCATGTTCACTTGCACGACCCCCAACAAACTCTGGGAGTTTGATCTTCTGTAGTTCTCTGGTGATGTCCCCTGGTAGAGGCCCTCCCTCTGAGTCCCTCGTCCCTTCAAAGTTACCCACTCTAGACGGTGGGGGTTCCACTTCGACATCAGCTGACTGACATCCCTTTAATGTCTCATTAATAGCCTCTAAAGAGCGCAAAATGAGAGCTAATTTAGGCGATGGTGGTGGCAGCGTCGACGTTGGTGGTCCTTGCGACGATGCCCCTCATCCTTGATTTCCTCGAGTCCTAACCATCTTGAATAACAAAATCTGCATCAAACCAAATGCTTATTAGGGAAGAGTTTAAGGCATTCCACATTCACTCAACTTATACCTGCAAACATAGGGTAAGTGGCTAAAGGTAGGGGTCGAAAGCCTCTAAGCTTGGTAACTTGTTCAGGTAAGTTGCTAACTCCCTTTCCTTGCCATCTATGTTGGCACTGCGAGGTACCTGCCAATTATTGCTACTTACCTCCTTAAGTCCTTAGAAACTTGGAAACTAAGTACAGTGTTTTAAACACAATGTAAATTAATTATTAAACTCCCAAACAACCCCATTTGATTGACATGTTGTGCACATAATGCTCCATTGTGGGCTCTCTTTCCATAATTGTGCACAGTTTGTGCCCCTTAAGAGCTCTAATGGCGGGCTTTGGTACTTGGGCTCTGTGGCTTTTGCGATGACTAAGGTGTTCGACAGTACGTGGTGTCAATGACTTAGAGTGGTGGGCTGGATGATCGAAACCCATAGTTTTAACATTTGGTGAACTCGATGACCAAACTCAGAAGACGGGTTATGTGACTTGTGACCAAACTTGAGGCAAGTGTCACTTGATCACAACAAGACTTGGGGATTGGGTTCGATTTATATATATATTAAATATATTCAAAAAAAATTAAAAATATGACATGTTGAATAATGTGAGCAACCCGTGGACTCCCTCGTTGCTTGGTGTCGGGTGTTGTCTTGGGTACTGCACTCTTATGCCCTCGTGGCTCCTCCCTTGGCTTGGCGCTTAATGCATTGTCTTGGGTCAGGTTTTGGTGTGATGCTTGTTGCCTTGCAACTCTTAACCCAAGGTCGATGTTTGATATGACTTGGAGATTGTGCTTTCAAGCCCAAGAAAGTTTATTTAGATTATAAGAGGGAAAAAAATATTCCGAATAAGGTTGGGCGAGGCCCACGTGCCCCCCTCCCACTCTCAAACCCCACTCTGTCCCTTCTTACTCACGCAACACGCAATAATTCGCTCAACCGACTCTTCCTCTGCAACATCCATGGCCATCAGGCTCCTTTCTCACGGGAGTAAATCCTTCCGGTGCTTCTCTGCCACAACCATGGCCGCCAAGCTTCTTCCTCATGGAACGACCTCAAAAACATAAATGAAGATGAAGACCCTTGTTCTTCTGGTGTTGTTGGGCCTCTTCATATCTCCGTCATTTGTCGATTTGCGGCTCCCAACGAGCGCTAGGTTCCCTCAAGCTCAGGCCGAATGACTGATTAAAGAGCTAAATTGATTATGAGAATCACAGAACCGGAATAGGAATACGATGACAACCCTTGTTTAGTAGAAAGAAATATCAATTTGGATATTAATGGGGACTCGAAAATGACCATTGGTCTCGAAGAGCTCGACCATCATGCCATATATTTTCCCCTCGAACACATGCACGCTACAAAGATGTTCTACTTCTCTTTTGGGTCACAGGGAAGCAAAGTGGATGACCATGTTGTGCTTTGGATGACTGGAGGCCTTGGTTGTAGCAGTGAATTGGTTGTGTTCTAAGAGAATGGACCTTTCAAGATTACAAACAATTTAACTCTGGCCTAGAATGAGTATGGATGGGATAAGGCATCAAATCCCATTTTTTTGGATCAACCTACTCGAACCAGTTTTAGTTACAACACTGATGTGCGTGACCTCCGTCATGAGAACAAGGCTTGATAACGAGAACATTTAAACTCTAAAATGCATACCAGACACATCTGAGTGGTTGCATAGGAGTTGGAGACAACCAATATGGTTTATTTTGCGACTTTGGTGATGGCTTTATAGTGCCAGATTGTTCCAAAACAAGGCCCTGCACAAACCTCACCAGGGTTCGTGAATTGCGACATAAAAAGTGTGGTTTTCTTTGATTTTCTTGACATGCAACATAGAGCTCATAGCTCTGTGCGTAGATCTGCCTTGATTCTGGTTTGGAGGGGAATTTAAGTTTTTTAGGGTTTGAATGCCTGGTTTGATGTTCTGAAAGAAATGATTGCTATTACAGATGTCTTTCAGAAGTATTCTTCAGGATGTGAGAGACGGTATCAAAAGTATTTCCAGGAGGAGTTTCGATGTGAAGTTTTCATATAGTTTGAGATCTCGGTCGCATAGTGTCATGCATGACAACCATTACAGGAATGAGGTTTTGATGTCGCAAAGCTGTTGGGAAAATATTGCACCCGATTTGCTTAGAGATGTTATTTCGAGGATTGAGGCGAGCGAGGGCGCTTGGCCTGCGCGAAAACACGTGGTCGCATGTACTGGGGTTTGCAGAAGTTGGAGGGAAATTACGAAGGGGATTTTCAAGACGCCCCAACTCTTTGGGAAGCTCACTTTCTCTATTTCTCTTAGCCTAAGCTAAGAGACTTCCTTATTCAGTGTTTCATTAAGTGGGACAGAGCGACATCTACCTATCATTTATATTTGGGTTTGACTGCAAGTAAGTTCTTGACATTCTGCTTTCAATTCATACGATGTGTTGGTATGTTTGTGTAACAACCCAAATCAGATTGCAAATGAAGAGGTTGCAGACCATGTTGGCACAAAGAAAAAATCCCAGTGTTGTGGGTGGTCAAGCCCAGGTTTTAGTTTTGAAACCGGGCTCTGATACCATTTGTAAAGCCTAACTATTTTTCAGGACTCAAAATATATAAAAGTTTTCTAAAATCTCCTACTGAAATGACTGAATTTAGTTTATATTTCTTTCATTATTCTCTTATACCAGGAATAACCAACAACATATTGATGATAACAACATAATGACAATATCAACGACAACATAATAAAAACAACATAGAAACATATTAATGATAACACCATAATAACAACATCATAAGTATGATAGACCAACTTGTAAAATACATACCTCTACCTGCAAATTTGGTTGATTCAACCCCTAGTTCACTTGTTCTTATGCTTTCCCAAACTGCCCAATTGAATATTAACCTCCCAGCCAACTAGGAACAGCCTCTCCAGCTCCCTAGCTCCATGAATCCTTGCGGTTTCCTGGCCCTCGAACCCAAATTTCCCAACAACAACAGTTCCCTGTGAGAGTTTCCAAAACAATTCTTCTTCCAATTTTCTCCCCTTCTCTATCTTTCAGAATTTTCTCAAACTAAAATCAACTCCCCCTTCCAAGTCCTCCTCCTCTTCCTTATCCTCCTCTCTCCATTCCCCCTCCTTAATTCCCAACAACCTTATCCCCCCATTAATTTCCCAACATCCTTATCCCCCCATTAATTACTTCACCCACCTTTTAATAATAAAATAATAAAAGACTCATTTAATATATTTTAATAATTAATTAAATTTAAATTAAAAACTATGATAAAAATTAATCAATTTGGGTTGTCACATAAGGCACTTCGTTATGTGAAGTCACCAATTTGAAACTCCGGACTTACCTTGTGTGTTGCGTAAGAGGCCGCGTTGGCATGCTTGGAGGTTATAGTGGTAGTAGTGGGAAAACTTGACCCCATGTCACACGAGTACCAGACATGCTAGTTGTCGATTTTGCTAGCCAAAAAAAAATGATCACCTACCTCTAATGCACATTGTAGTTGGGATAGCTCCTCTTGAGACACAATTATGTTCATTTCATTTACCATCTTTTTATACACTTTTTTGGACATCTGTGCCGGCATGTCTTGGTTTTCCCCTTGTTTGTCCTTTGGAATTTTCAAAATCTCCCTCTATAAAAAAAATAGGAATCATCAAATATAAAAATTACTTGTATTTTTATAAAAAAGAAGATCTCGATGTGTATAGTAACTTAAGATGCACCATAGCGTCAACCATATTCTTACGCACTAGCGCATAATATATATATATATATATATATATATATATATATATATATATATATATATATATATATATATCGATACGATGCAACAATGTCGTTGCAAAATTGAAAATGTTTTACAATTTTTTGTATTCAACCGGTACTTTATGAATTAAGAAAAGCACGGCTTCCTAAGTATTGCTTATTACGCATCATTGACCTATGAACAAATTTAAGACATGGCAGTTTCCATATTAAAAAACAATGTTATTTCCATTTTAAACTCAACGATGCTCTTTGTAAAAAAATGTGCCCTGGTGCTTATCTAGGTACAATGTGCATTGTCGACCACAAAAATATTTTTTTAATATTATTTCTAATTTAAATTAAGTGGTGTTATTCACATAAAAATACACACTAGTGCTCTTACTATGTACAGAGCACACCATTAACCACAAAGACGTTTTTATAAAAACAAACGGAAACAACAAGATGGTTGGGATCTAATGCAATGAGTGGTTTCATTGCAATGGATATGAAACACCCATATATAAATAAACAAATCCTATTAAAAAATTGCTTAAAAAAATCTCCTTGAGAAATATAGAAAGAGAAAACAGAAAAATTGTGAGGAAATTAGGGCTTTCAATATTGAAGGTAACTATGAAATCCTTTTTTTTGTTTGAGAATGCACTGGAACTTTTTTAATCAAATAGTGGAAAGATTAAGATGATTAATAGAATGAAATCATTTACCTGAAATTTCTCCTTTGCATATTTCTATGTGATCTACGGTAATCCCCCTTGAATTTGGCTCTTCAAAAAAAATCCACCCGCTCCGAAGTCTTTCCTGATAAATCTTTGTTGCACAAATTTCCCCTTCTAAATTTTGGCAAAGAAATAAAATAATGAATAGGGTTTTCCTTTATAGACACAAAAACTGAAATTCCTGCTCATTTTTTCGTTGTATATTTTGGCAAATCGATGATAAACGCCCGCGTTGTTTTTTTCTTTCAAAACTTACATTTTTAGAGCGGTATATTGTGAGTAGCGAATCGATGTGGTGTGTACGTATGATGCATCGATTTATTTTTGTAATAAATTTCAATGCATTGATAGTGAGCGTGCGTTATTTTTCCAACTTGTTTCAATTAGTACGCTATGCAGTTAGAAACGCAACAGTGTGGTGTGCAAGTAATAATGCACCGTAAAACAGATTAATTTGCAAAATGCAAACATCTACATTTAAATTTTGCGGAGGTTTTGCTTTGAGGAGGTAATAACAGAGGTCGATCTTCGGTGCTTCACTCAATTAAATGCACCGATGCGTTTGGTTTATCGATATGCACTAGTGCATCTTTATATGATGAAGCACACCATTAAGTTATACAAGTTATTTGAAATTTTGTTTGAAGTTAGATTGTTCTATGCTTCCCAAAATGACGGTTTTGGCTCAAATGCAGGAACAAATGAATCATAATAGCAAATGGCCAATTCTTCATATTCCAATTCATTCCATATCATTGGAATTCCTTCAAGTTCTTTCATGTCGATTGTAGTATGTCTAGATTTTATTGATAATTCATTTATCTCATTGAATTTATGTTATGTATGTAGGTACAGTTGAACAATTGTTCATTGAATTTTGCAGGATCAAGATTCAAGATCAAGTTCAAATGCTCAAGATATTTCAGTAGTCCCAAAATTCCGCAAGCTCTTATTCGGAGAAAGATACCACAAGCATATGTTTGATGAAAATGGACAACTGCTTTACCCTACCAATCGTAACATGCCATCTTCCAACAATCAGCTTGGGTCAACGGTATTACACTATGAATTGGATCTATTTTATGTAGACAACCCTGTAGGGCATAAGAAAAAGATGACCGAGTAATTGGATTTTTGGTTTTTCAACGGAACTAATGTAAATGTATTGTTTGATTCAACATTTGTTTTATAAAGTGGTTGGTTGCATGTTTATTATTGGGAAAAAATGTCCATGCTTCTAATAAGTCTTTGGTATAATGTTTGAACATATTAAATGCATTGTATTACTAGTATTATTGATGTAATGTTCAATATTTTTACAATCATGATTTTGATGTCGAGCGACCTGTCCACCATCTATTGTTGCACCCCACTATGATGTCAAGTTACGAGCTTGTTGTTAAACGAAAACAACTCGAAGATGAAGCATACTGAAAATGGTTGAAACAACAACCTATTCAATTCCCACTGTGCCTTATGTCACCAATTCAAAACTTCTATAGTAACACTAGTTCTTCACATGTTGGGGATGAAGGAAATGATATAGAGGTTGGTATGGATGATTTCTTGTGGGATACCCAAGCCATGGAAGGAATATTGTTAGATGCATTCTAGCGAAATGAACTAGGGGATGACTTTTATGTTGAAGATACCTTCTTCGAAAGCCTGAAATCTACTTCTGCCACCCCTCTCTTTGGTCAAGAACAAGGGTCAAGGTCTACCCAGCTAGGGATAACGATGATACTGTACAACTTGAAAGCAATGTATGGTATGCCAGACGCATGTTTCTCTACACTCTAACCATTAAGTCCCCTAATTTCTTAAGGAATCTTGTCACATAATGAAGGAAGAAAAGGGTTTCTTTTATTCATGCTTAATGACAATGTACATTTCTATTGCCCACTAATCCTAGGTTACTCAATGATAAGGTACTTCTGAGTGATAATGTCTTGCCCGATAGTTGCGTAGAGGTAAAGCAAATGCTAAAAATGTTGTGTGTTGAGTACATATCATATCATGCATGTTCGAATGATTGTATTCTATATAGAGACGAATATGCAGACAAAGAGATATTTCCATAATGTAGTCATGACAGGTACCATAAATAAATAAATAAATAAATAAGGGTAAGGCACATGGTCCTCCTCATAAGATAGTGAGGCACATGCCTATAATTCCAAGGATTAAAAAGGCTCTTTCGTTGCAAAAAATCAGCTATGTTGCAGGGGTGGTATGCCTCACATAGAAGTGAGCTAGGAGTTATGTGAATCCCAATAGACTCAATAGCCATGAAAAATATAGAGGATACATGGCCCGATAAATTCAAGGATGAAGTGCGAAGCTTATGATTGAGCATAACTATGGATGGAGTTCATCGATATTCCGTCCAAAACACCAACTATTTTGTTTTTCCAGTGGTAGAGATCAATAAAAATATCCCCCAATGATTGTCCGTGAAGAATGAACATATTATACCGGCTCTTATAGTCCCAGGTAGAAGACAAGTGAAGAGAATGGATGTCTACCTCCAACCATTGATCAAAGAATTTAAACAATTATGGGAAAGGATACTTGTATATGATGTATCAAGACCCATCCCAATGGAGAGGTATTTTATGGTGTATGGTATATGTGTGTACACCACGCACAATTATAGAAAAATAGGAGCTTTTTCTGGTAAGCATGTTGATTGATTTGTTTATATATGTGATGTTATTTGACATACTACATTTGGTGCAACTATATTTTTGACACTAACATGATGTGTATATGATAACATCGCATGTCTTGTAACAAAAGGGTATCATGGATGTAAATGTTATGGGCCTTCTATAAAGGCTAGGTGGTCCAACCATCTACGAAAGCTGGTGTACGACTGTTCGAGGGTATTCCTCACAGAAGACCACCCTTATAGAAGAGTTGCATCTGCTTTCAATGTAAACCAAAGTGAAGCCAGAGATCTGAAATAATGACACTGACATATTGGATTAGGGCATATGACACAGAGAAGGAGAAAGAGATGATAGAATTGTTTGATTCAAATGGGGAACCTATGTTCGATGATCTTGAATTTTTTGACATATATGTTGAGAAAATGCCCATTGGGATGAAAATAAAATCTGTATTTTATGAGCTTCCATATTGGGAGCATCTTAAGATTGGCCACTTACTAGATCCCATGCACATATTAAAAAATGTTTCATCTTCTTTATGGAGGCGCATGTTATCGAATAAAAGCAACACATTGGTTGTTAGAAGAGTTCTTATTGCTTCAAATACCAAAAAGAGACATTGACCAAGAAAATAAACTAGAGGAGTGGTTGGTCCCTCTTGGTCTTTTAAATAAGGTGATGTCCCATGGATTTTGAAGGAAAATTTTCTTTTTCTAGAGAAGGATGTTATATTGGGTGTGAAGACACCTTCTTTATATGGGTCGACTCTACAACATTGCTTCATTGTAGAAGAGAATTCAGGGTTGAAATCACATGACCATTTGAACCTTCTAAGGGTATGTATGTTGAATACATGATTCTTCTTTTACACTAACGTCGGTACAAATATGCTACACACTCACATTTTTATGGAAATTAATGATGTGTGTGTTTATTTTGTAGTGTCATTATCATTTGCTCATGCGTGGTTGTGTGAACCATGAATTTCCCCAAGACCTGTGACGTGCCATGTCAAAATTATCTGCATTTATACGTTGGATCACATCAAAGGAGATTCATGTGGCTAGCATTCCAGAATGGTGCCAAGATATAGTTGAAATTGTTTGTATGTTTGAGAAGGATCTTCCCATGAGCTTTAAGGACTTGCAAGTCTATATTCTAATTCACCTACCTGATGAGGTTGAATTAGTTGGGGTGCTTTCATGTTGTTGGATGTTCTTCTTAGAGAGGTACATGAAAAAATTGAAGGGGTTTGTTCAACGAAGGGAAAAACTGAAGGGCTCTATGGCAGAGGGGCAGATAGTCTACAAGTCGTTCTATTATGCTAGTGAGTACATCAAGCAAACTGATGACATAGCAGGGGCAATCGTTTGGGACGACCATGAAGATGAGGACAAAAGGGAAGGGGAGCTACTCCAAATGAATGGAAAAAGACACTTGATAAAGAGTGAGTCAGTTGTATTTTTTTAATTTAGTACATAGAAATTGTTTACATTGAAGTTGATAATATATATTTCATCCCATGCTATTCGTTTTGAATTCTTGTATACGTTTATAAATTGATGCCATTAATAAATTAATTCTTTAAGTTGATAATATATATTTGATCTCATGCTATTCATTTTGAATATTTGTATACATCAACAAATTTAGAAATTGATGCCATCAATAAATTCATTCTTTACAACGTCGAGGCAACGCGACCCATGCTATGAAGAGAAAAGAAGGAAATGGGACAGTGACATGAAATCATTCAGACTATTGAATGATAGAAGCATGCCTTATCTTAATCATTTAAAAGAAAACATGCTAAAAATATGTCCCAACAGTTGGGTGGTTGACCAGATACAAGAGAAATATGCGGTGTCTGACCATAACCCACGTGGAGAAGATCTGAATGCACTAAACATTGGGATCACGTGCAACAACTTTGTACTAACCTCTTTGATTATCACGTTCTATTTATAATATTGCACATTTGAATTGTAACATGTATTATGTTTTTACTAATGCTTCAATTATTAGACATATGACATCGTCCTTTGTTCGCATTTTTACAGGTGCATTTGTTCCCATATATGAGGGCATATGGACATCATTTTTGCACTGAGTATGCTAATTATGGACACATCACACAAGATTATGGAGCGGAGGTCGAGTTCGACCAATCTAGTCGTGCTAGCCATCGTGATCAAAACCTAATAGAGGGGAAGTTAGGTTACATTGTAAATATACAAGAGATAATGCAAGTGGACTTCTCATCATTTCAACATGTTATTTTTTGTTGCAAGTGGTGGGATACCTTCGACCAGAGAAATGTAAAGGAAGATCATGATAGTGGGCTAATATGTATTAATTCTAAAAAAATGTGGGTTGAAACTAGGGAGCCTTGTATTTTCCCAAAACATTGCAACCGAGTGTTTTTTACCCAGATGTGTTGGATGGGGATTGGTGGTTCATACTGAGACATGATCCAAGATCTAGACATATTTTTGAGAACAACAATGTTACAATGCCAAGTGAGGAAGATAATTAAGGTGATGGAAACAAATATTGATTTGCAAATGCTTCGTTTTGGCATTTATATTGTGGATGTGTCATTTTATTATGGGTATGTATAATGGCCAAATACGTTTTTTTTTCTTCAGTTTATAATTATGTTGGATATGAAAAGTTAACAACCATTTACAACCAGGTTTTTGTAGGAATGAGTTTTATTGGTAGCAGAATATGAGTGGAAGATCTTCATGTTGGGGACACTAGGCAGAAAAAGGAGAAAAATGATTCGATCTAGGGAAAGAGATATACATTTGGTTGTGGGAAAAGACCTCCAGGTTGCCCAAATAGTGGATCTTGAAGGAAAAGCCCTGGTGGAGCATTTTGGCTTGAGACAAATATCAATGGGGGTTCTATATCATTGGATGGAATCCCACTGGATCTTGCCTTTGGGTTATGCCCCTACTTTTCACCTCATCTCAAGAGGTTGGATTGTATTCATCTTTAAGGATAAGAATGAAATACAAAATATTTTGTCAATGAGATGGTTTTGGGACAAACAAGTATTAAGTGCGAAGCCTTGGCATCCATTGTTTGATGTTGTTGTTGAGGGGATCAACATTGTTCTAGTATGGATTAACCTTCCAAATATTCCCTTGGAGTATTGGTCAGACGATGGTTTTCGGGCTATAGGCAACACGTTGGGTTCTTTTATTGTGGTTGACTCATCATATAAGTCAATGCCCGATCGAGTCACAACACAAATTTTGGCAGAGATTGATCCCTCAAAAGGATTGTATGAATATATAATGTTAGTGATAGGTGATCGATCCTATGTCCAACTCTTACATTATTTAAATATACCCTTTCGATGTGCTTGGTGCCAGCGTTTTGGCCATGCTGCAGTAAACTACAACAAGGGGCCCATCAAAAAACTTCCAAAGATGGATAGGGAAATGGAAAGTAGATCTGCCACTCATGAGCAAGGAAGGCCCCCCTTAGAGACTCGAGACTTGTTGAGGGATCTCCTCCAATTCCTAATGCGAGGATTTTGATGGTAGGAGATGATGAAGGTTGTGCAGCTTCTTCGGAAATTCCAAAGCTAGTGGTGGGAGATATTTCGATCCCTTATGAAGTGCAACTGGGAGAAGAAAGTGATCAGAATGTTACAAGCACTCTATTGGAGGCAAATCCGAACCTTTCTACAGAAGAATAACAAAGGATTGAGGCTATGTGGTCAGCTTCCAAAGCCTTAATGGGGTCTCCAAGTACTACTTTGTGTCCCCCATATGATGTATGTAAATCCTCTCTTTTTCATACCTATCCTTTGAAGTGGTTTGGGGGTTCCTCAGAACCCGATTTTTTTGATAATGGGAAAGCTATGCGAAATAGTGGGGGACTATGATTGGACAAGTAGTCAATTTGGCAAATGATTGTTCCTCGACCCAAACAAAGGGCTCACAAAACAAAAATTATATTACCTTGGTGTCTTCTTCTTGAGGTAGAAACCCATACCTTCTCAGACCTCACTCCTAGGCCACAAAATATGCCTCTTCTAGGGGGTTGGGTATTGGTCATACAAAAGAATCTTGACCTATGAGGGTAGTGCACAAATTGACCTTTAAACATGCCTAGGAACAAGCCTCCCGAAAGGTTTCCCTGGGATGTCAAAGATTAATATCAAGGGTTCTTATAGCAAGTGTATGCCCCAAAGGAGAAAATCCATGAAGCTTTTCTCAATCAATATTCGGGGTCTTGGGGATAGACCCAAAAAAATCTCCCTTCGATGTCTTGTTTCTCAAGAGATGCCAGATGTTCTCTTTCTTCAGGAATCCATGGGTAAAGGGGATGTAATAATTGTCGAGCTTCATAAATACTTTCCTAGGTGGGAGTTTGTGGGTATTGATGCATACAGATTATGTGGTGGAATTATTATTGGGTTGTATAAAACTATGTCTCTAACAAACTACTTTTTTATACATTCAGGATTGATCACAGTAACAAAGCACAAAGTATCGGACAAAAACTTTCTTATGTGTAATATCTATGACCCTTGTGATAACCAAAAGGCTTTCTAGAATCAATTTTTGGCTAACCAGACGATCACTACTGATTTCTCTATAGTAGGAGGCGATTTGAATTTATCTTTGGGTCGAAGTGAAATATTGGGTGAATCAACTCAGTAGGATACTTTGATGCACTACTTCAGGGATAAGTTGGAAGAGGTGGGATTGGTGGATATTGAACCAATGGTTCTCTCTCTGACGTGGACGAACAACAGAGCAAGGTCAGCTAGAGTGCTCAAATGCCTTGATAGTATCTTGGTCCATCAAAACTTGCTCACAAACTTGGGAATCCTTAGATCATGGGTCAATAAAGTTAAAAGTTTTGATCATTTTCCAATTTTCCTTGAATTTCAATTGGCTTGAGGAAGACCGGGAGCCCCATTTAAATTCAACTTGTCTTGGTTGGAGATTAAGGAGTTCAAATCTCTAGTGGAAGGAGTGTGGGTGGGTTATGACTCAAACGAAAACTTGTTAGCAACCCATTAATTTGTAATATCGCTCAAAAGGCTTAAAAAGGTGGTGATTGAAGAATAATTGGGTCTGATTTATGAAAGGGTTGTTGGGGGATCGAAGGAAGGGGTCGACGCGGACATAGTCAAGAATATAGAAGCAAAACACTACAATCTTTTGCTTGAACAGGAAAATAAATGGCACCTAAAGACTCAAGCATTATTGCTTGCAGTTGAAGACTTGAACACCAAATATTTCCAGTGTTTTTCCATCCATCGGAAAAACCACAACTCCACATGGGAACATAAGAACGAGGAGGGTCACTTGATACAGGGGTTTACTGATCTAGCCTCCCTTGGGGTCCGCCATTTCAATTCCATTTTTAGTGACCCGCCACATTATGATATGGAGGCCAGGTTAAAATTCCTTTCCTACTTTCCACAGCTAGTCGAGGAAGATGAGAATCAGGCTCTTTTGAATGAAATCTTCGTTGAGGAACTCTAAGGTATTATAAGCACTTTCCAAAAAGACAAGAGTCCGGGTCATGATGGGTGGACCATTGAATTTTTTGAAGGTTTTTTTTATTTGGTGGGGCAGGACCTTCTCCAAGTAGTGGAGGAAACCTGGACATCTAGTAAGGTCTCAGGTAGCATCAATTATACTTTCATAGCTCTAATTCCAAAGGTGGACTGTCCATCTACATTTGATGATTTCTGTCTAATTTCTCTTTGTAACTACTTATATAAGATTATAGCCAAGATAATTTCCCTGAGACTTAAGCCTATTTTATCAGACATAATTACAAATGAGCAGTTTGGTTTCTTGAAGGGACAACTGATTCATGAGGCCATTGGATCTGCCCTAGAAGGCCTGCATTCGATCAAGACCTCGTACCTACCCGTCTCAGTTATAAAACTCGATCTTTCAAAGGCCTATGATTAGGTCTCCTGAATTTTCCTCATGTTACTCTTACTGCATATTGGATTTGATTTAAATTTCATCAAATGGATTATGACATGTGTTTCTTCAGTTCATTTCACAATTTTAATCAATGGGGTGAGTTCCTCCTTCAAATTCAGGCAGGGTCTCCGCCAGGGGTGTCCTCTTTCTCCATATTTGTTCCTTCTAATTGTAGATGGACTTAGTTGGGTATTAGTTGAATCATCTCATCTTCATCATATACAAGGAGCTCAAATGGGTGGGATGGTTCGACTCACACATATACTTTTTGTGGACGACATACTTCTTTTTTTCCGATGTTTATAAGTTGAGGGGACAAGATTATAAGAGATTCCAGATCTCTTTTGTGGTGCTACTGGAATGGTAATCAATATGATGAAATTGGATTTATATCTTCTGGCTAATGATGAAGTGTACAAACAAGAAATAACCAACATCTTCCACTTTCCCACTTATGAATTGAATGATGGACTTACTTACTTGGGCTACAAATTAAAACCAAACATTTATGGTCTTTAGGACTGGGACTGGTTAATCAAATGAGTGGAGAAGTGGATTACATTATGGTGTAA
>JZKD02S1775976.1:445324-507985 GCA_000966675.3 Picea glauca | reverse complement strand
GGGGGGGAATTGAAGCTGCGAGCATGATGACTTTCTTGGCACGGTGATGGGGTGGAATTAAGGGAGGTTTATTTTATTTAGCCAGACTTATTCTTCTGCTTGCAAAGGCCCACCTTCCTGGGTTATTACTTTCCTGGATGAGATGAACTCCCCTATTTCGTTGATCGCGATTGCTGCAACTACTGGGGGGGAACAAGCTTTTCTTTGAAAATTATTTTGTTTCTTGCTAACCATGTTTGCCAACATACAAATTTAATCGAGGCCTTCCATATTCGACTTAGATTTGGATTCCTATATAGTGACCCTTTGTAGTGTTTTCCCCATTTTCCAATCAAACTTCTGCTTCTTGTCGTCCAGGAGATTTGAGGAACTAGCTCTAACTAGACGCTATGCATCACCTGTTTTGTGAAATTGCAATTTATGAAAAGGTGGTCAGTGCTTTCCAAGATTTGGTTGCACATAACACATCTGAAACACCCCATATAACCTCTTTTGTTCAACTTTTCGCCTATTAGAAGCTTATTGTGTTCCAACTGCCAACATAAAATATTTATCTTTGGAATGTTATTTGGGCTCCAAATTCCTTTCCAGATGGTGGATTTGTTTGGCAAATCGCTATCTTGAAGGAGCTGCTTGTAACTCATCCTCACAATGTACTTTACTTCACCCCAACTTCTGGTGTCCTTTTGACTAAGGCAAACTGGGGAAGACCCTGAAACCACTAGGAGGAACTACTTAGCCTCATCTGACAGGAGGAGGGGGACGTCTCCCAGATTCCAGTTTTCCCAAGCACCATTCTTATTCCAATTAGAGATATCAAAGAGAGTGGTTTTTCTAATTGAGGTTAGCCAGATCCTGAAATGATCCAGAGTAGGAATACTAGAGAGTACTCCCATCTCTGAGAAGTGATCCTCCCATATCTTAATTTCTTTACCATTTCCTGGGGTCCATCCGAGGTGGTTTTGGATGAGTGACACTGATGCCCAAATTAACTTCCAGATGGGGGAAACTGGTTGACCAAGGTCTATAATGTTCATACATCTTTTTCTGACTTTGGATAGGTACTTATTGCAGATTGTTTTTTTCCACCAATCGTTTCCTCTAGTAATTACATGCCAAATTAGCTTGGCCCCCAGGGCTAAGTTTATCCTTTCCGGGTTTGGAATACCTAGTCCCCCATTTTATTTAGGGGCGCAGACAGTAGATCAGTTTACGATATGGAATTTTTATCGTTGTCTTTGCCTCCTTGCTAAAGGAATTTACTGATAATTCTGGCCATTTCTTTTTTGATTCCCACTGATGCATAGAGGGCTAAAAATTGGAAGATTGGAAAGGAGGATAGGACTGAATTTATTAAGACTACCCTACCTGTTGGATTCAACCACGTTTCTCCCCAAATTTTGAATTGGTCTTTGAGTTTTTGAAGAATCGCCTAGCATGCCTCCCCAGGGAGGGATTTCATACTGATGGGAGTGCCAAGGTACTTGAAGTATTTCCAGTCTATTGAGAAGGAGAATTGGAGGATGTTAGCAATTATGGCCATTGTACCCACTTTTATGTTCCAAGCATAGATTTGGCTTTTGTGTTTATTGATAAGTCCCTTAGAGGCTATTTCATATTGATCCATAACTAACTTGAATCTTTTGGCCATTGTTTGTGAAGCTCCTCCAAGAAGAAGAGTGTCGTCAACGAATTGTGAGTTATTTATCCTTCTAACACCCCTAGCTATTTTCAGCCCTGGGATATTTCTGGTGGCTCTTTCATGTTCCAACCTTCTATTCATAGTTTCTTCCATGATGATATATAACATTGGAGAGAGTGGGCATCTTTGTCGAAGTCCTCTTGTGGCTTGGGAGAACGGAGTTGGGCGCCCATTTATTAGGGGTGCTATCCAAGGGGACAAAATGCAGGCCTTGATCCAGGAGACAAAGGAGCTGTTGAAACCAAATTTTTTTAGCACATCAAAAAGGAATTCATGTTTCACTCGATCAAACACATTTTCCATATCGATTTTGATTATCATTCATTTTTATCTGTTCGTAACACTGGTACGAATGGCCTCCTATACCTGAATGATGTTGTCCCAAATTTGCCTTTTAGCCACAAAGCCCCCTTGATTTGGGAGAATGATCCTAGGGAGTAGATGTTTTATCCTGTTTTCTATAATTTTTGTGAGGATTTTGTGGGAGACATTACAGAGAGAGATGGGATGAAATCGGTCAAAGGAGTTTTCATTTTTTACTTTAGGGATCATGGCAAGGAAATAGGTATTAGTGGCTGCTCCTAACTTGCAAGTAGTTTGGACATATCTGATCATACAAAGTAAATCCTTTTTAATATTTTCCTAACAGTTTCGATAGAAATTGAGAGTGAATCCGTCTGACCTAGGGGCTTTATCAGGATCAAATTGGTAGACAACTATTTTAACTTCCTCTTCTGTGACTACCTTAGTCAATTATTGGTTATCCCGTTCCTTTATCAACCACAGAATTTGTTCCATGAACTGTAGACTCTGCTCTCTGTTGTCTACTCCATCTTGGGTGTAGAGATTTTTGAAGTGAGAGGAGGCTTCCTTTTTTATCTCCTCAAAGGAATTGACTACTTCTCCTATGGATTTTTTCATTTCCTCCACTGTGTTCTTGTGATGTCTTGCTTTGGCTTGCTTATGGAAAAAGGAAGTATTTTTGTCTCTTGCTTGGAGCGCCAAATCTTTGGATTTTAGTCTCCATTCCTTTTCTTTTTTATGGAGCGCCCTTATATAATTTTGAAAGTGCTCTTTCTCCTACTCTAGATGTTTGGTTTGGATTTTACTAGTGTCCAATTCCTCCTATAGAGATTCTAGTTTCTTTTTATATCCTTCCACTTCTCCTTTTGTGTTGTGGAAGGATGCTTTAACCCACTCCTTTATTGCTTGCTTTGCCTTTTTTAGATTTTTCTCCCAGATGTACACATGAGTTCCATCCACCCAGGTTGACCAGATCGAGGAGATTAGGGGGAGGAAATCCGGGGAATCCAACCAAATTGGATTGAATTTGAAGGGAATGGGTCCCATATTTTCGGCTTTGATGAAGGAAAGGGATATTAGGCGATGATCTGAAATGCCCCAAGACACAATTTGGGAAGAGATGGAAAGAGGGCGGAGGAGCAAAGATATGTGGATGAGAAAATGATCAAGTCTGGCAACTATATGCCCCACCCCTGGCGTTTTGTTGCTCCATGTGTATTTCCCTTTGGAGGGTTGAACATCGAACATATCTAGTTCCGAGATCAGATCCTCCAATTGATCCTTAAAATGGGCATATATAGTGGTGCCTCTCCCCCCCCCACTCCTTATGTATGGTTGTATTAAAATCCCTAGCTATAATGCAGTTGTCTTGGGCTCCTAGCTCTTCAAATTTTAATAAAGAATCCCAACACTCACTTTTTTCCAAATAATTATTAGGCATATAAACATTACAAATAGGGTAGATGATACCTGATTGAAGATGCTTTAGTTTAACCAACGTCCAGTGAGTAGATTCTATGGTTTTTTCTTCTCTGTAGAGTTGGGTGTTCCACAATGTGCAGATCCCTCTTGATGCACCTCTAGCATTCAACGTCGTTCTACTGCTTGTTTTCCAGATTTGCTTCATTTCTCGCAGGGCATCGGCTCCCTGCATTTTTGTCTCCTAGATTAGGAGGATATGGGGCTTTTCTATTCAAATTAGCTTTCCCCTGGCTTCTGTTTTTCCCCTCTGACCGAGTCCTTTGCAATTCCAGGGGACTACCTTCATTATTTACTATTATGTTTTGTTGCCCCCCCTTTCGTGGGTTGAGATTGACCCTTTGCTGCTTGATATTTCCCACTTTTTCCTTCTTTTCTGAGAATTTACTCCAGTGTTGGTTGAGTTCCTAGCTCTTTGTCCTGATTGGTCGCTTTTTCCCTTCTAGTTTTATTTGTTTTCCTTCCTGGTTTCGTAACTCTAGCATTCTTTGGGAGTTCCATATCCAACTCTTCTCTTGAATCTTCCCGACTATCGCCTTCCTGCACTTGGAGAGGTTCTTGGGGCTGTGGATTAGGATCCACTAGGGGCGACCTGAGATCAGGATCTTGATCTGGCTGACTGTCTTCTGTATTTTCTCTTGAACTGATCAACTTTGCTTGTAAATTTCCTAGGGGGTTGTATTTGTTCTTACTACTTTCAGCTTCATCATCAATTTGTATTGGGGATATCCCTTTACTTGGCGAGGGAAGCCTAAAGTTACTTTTCCATTCCTGTTGTTGGTTATCTGCCTTGTTCATTGCTTTCTTTCTTTTTGCTGGTTGCCATTGATCTTGTGTTTTGTTTTTCAGGATTCTCCTGGATCACCTTGGGGTAGTTTTTGGCGAAATTCCTGTATTCATGACATGATTTTCACTTGAATGGGAGTTGTTCGTAATCCACTGTTTGGATGTATGACCACCCATCTAATGTTCGTTGGATTGCTTCTGGTAGACCTTTTTCCAGGTATACTTCTATATAGAGACGTGCGCATGATTGCAGACTATCTCTTGGCTCAACTTGATCTATGAACCTTCCCAGTGAGTTGCCTATATTTTTTATTGTTTCATCATTCCAACAGTGGAGGGGTAAGAAGGGAAGCCTTACCCAAAGTGGAACCACTGAGGGAATATCATTCTCATGACTGAAGTCTAGAGTCCATTTATTCAAGTACATACCTCGAGTACCCATGAAATATGGGCCATTTGTAAAGATCAAATCTCTGTCTACTTTATTTTCAAAGATAAAAACATAGAAACCCTTACCACATAAAGTTGTAGAAAGCTTCCCTTTTATCGTTTTCTTCCAGTTTTGCTCCAACCATTGTGACATTACTTTGGGGGAAGGCCAAAAACTCGTAAACTGCCCTATCAGGCCATTTTCTGCTAAACGGAGGGAGAACGGTCTCAAGGAAGGGGATTGGACAGACACTTTTGGAATTACATCCAACTTTTTTACAAAACGGGACAGAGGAGCTCCCTTAGCAGATTTCAAATAAGAGGAAATCAGGGCTTGGAACGCTGCGAGATCAGGTGGCAGTGGGGGCTGAGGGGGGTCATGATCCCTTGAGCCAGAGGCCATGGAGGCCGATGTCAGAAACCCTAGATACAGTCAAGGGGATCTCGATGCAACCACACGCGTTTCCTTTACGAAAATACTCGAAAGAAAGTAATTAAAATCTGAAACCTTTGTCAATTTTACTGATTCTTAAAATACTAATTATAAAATGTTTGGTGATTTTCCTTTTTAATAGAAGATTCATAAAATTAGTATTAGAGTAAAAAATTGTGAAACCAATTCATTGAAAGTGTATAGATCAAAATGTATTATTATTCTCTATATTTAGTATTTTAAATTTAATTGAATAAATTTCATATATTATAATAGTTGGATAATATAAATTAATAAAATCTTTGGAAAAAACAAATATTAATAAAATATAATAACCATGATTTTAGTAAACAATTATATTATAACTTTGTCTTGTAATATTTGAATAATAAAAATTTAAAAAATAACATTATTATTACACCGTCATCATTATTATTAATGAATAATTATGTTATAATGTTATTATTATAATATATGAAAAAGACATAATTATTCAAATCACAATCATTTCACTCATCATATTTAAGTATGTTTGTTTGTAAACACATTTAATTAACATATTGTATCTTGTTGGACAACAAATAATTCACCTTGAAGAACAATTAAACATTATATGACATTAATGGCTATAACTTTTTGTAATCACAATCCAAATTAAACGGTTTCATAAAAGTAAAGTTAGACATTATATGGCAACTGTAAATTTGAATGAGTGATATATCTCAAATTTAACTTAAAAATAGAGAAATCATTAACAATGTTAATCATTAGCATACTCATAATGCATTTTATAAATCAAACAACAACAACCACAACATTATATGAAAAACATAATATACATGAGCGATATACATATGAATATACATGAGTGATATACATATGAATATACATGTCAAACATACATCTCAACAAAATCTTCCATAAACATGTCATATATACATTTCAAGTCAAATATAAAACAATCAATATACATGTCAATCAGTACCACTACTAGCTAGGTCCACTACCAGAGCCAGATGCATAAGTGTCTCTGCTACAAGAGGTAGAGCCTCTATCAATACCAACTATGTTAGAAAGAAATGTTGACAAAAGTACACTATCAAATGTCTCTCTATCAAGATCACCATCATGCGCTATAATACATGATGTGAACATAGTGTCCAAAGCATCAAAATCTTGTGACACATGTGGAGGAGGAGGAGGAGGAGGGGGATCGATGGATGATGACATGTGTGGAGGGGAAGTAGGAGGAGGAGGAGGATCAGACGTGGATGCAGGTTCAAACACGTTTGGAGTGGAAGCAAGAGGATCGGTGAATGGTTTAGTTGACTCATGTGGAAAAGAATCAGGAGGAGGAGAACCATGTGGTGGAGTAGAGGATGTGGATGGGTCTACGGATGAGCCAGATGGAGTAGGATCATGAGCATGACCCCTCAACCTCTCGATAATGTTGAAAACACCAACAACGAGGCATAATCCTCCATATCGTAGAGAGATCTTGTACCCATAATATGTCTCTAATCAGTGCGGGTATCACTCTATGACTAGTCACGACACCGCATAGCATATCCGCCACTTCTATTCAGATTCTCTGATCCTAATTGCATAGCATGTGGGGTCCTTGTACTGGAGGTTGGTCCTTTGCGTCCTCCATCACCTAATCCCGTTCAGAAGGATCATCCCCAACATATGTGTGAATATATGTAAAACAATAGATAATAATAATAATATAGTTGAAACAAAATGTTACAATAAATTGCATGTGCATTAAATAAGACATAAAAATATGCAACTAGATTTATCAAAACATAACGATAATATTACCTCTCTCATTTGGTGGCTCGGTTGTTGTAAATCATTTGTTTGGACATCCTCTCCAATCCATCCCCGCATACAGGTATTGTACAATATCAAGGACATGATTGTCCTCACTAGACAATAAATCACATACATTCCTATCGACCACAGTAATGGGAAACTCGATTTATCCCTTCTTGGGAAACAACTACCCCCACATGCACATATGCACATCAAGAATATGCCTAGCAGGAAAGCGAGGTACTACTGGCCGAGTGGCATGAACCCTCTCAAAAAATACTGTAAATAACTCTAACACAAATGGGAAGAATATCGTCCCATGTAAAATGACACAACAATGATCTAATGCAAAACAAAACTATCTCAAAAAATATTTGACCACCTAATCAATCGGGGCCTTTGGAATAAACTATCTACACAATACAACAAAGAGCAACTAATGTGCTGCCCATCAGAGCTATATTGTGACATTTCCTAGAGAATAATACATAGGCACCTAACCTCCTCTCTACCAAATGAACATATCCGCAACTGACCACCAGGTACTTGGAACTCCGAAGAGGAATGAACCTCTAGATGGACATATGTTTGCACATATGTCAATTGGGTCTCTCCTGCAACACTATGCAGTAGCTCAGGGAATTGGGGAAAATCCCCCCCCCTCCTAGACAAAGCAATGATGAAATAAACATCCTCCTCCATGGGATGATACCACAGATTGGGACCAACCCTGAACCCCTTTCGTCCATGATCCCAATGACAGATCAATTATTGTAACAACAAAGAGTTCCCCCCAAGGGATGTACCCTCCTTGATAAAATTTGAGGAGGCCAACATCCATCAAAAGAGCATGTGTTCACTGTGAAATAGGGAAAGGGAACAACTCCCTCTCCCTCTCCTTGGCCTCCCACTCATGCACAAATGTGTGCATCTAGACCTGCCACTGCTAATGCTTCTCCTCCTCTCATTGTCGTCGTCGTCTCTGATTCACATACAAATATTTTTAGACACACACATATATGTATATATAGATATGTAGATAAAACAAATTGAAATTATAAAACACACACGTATATAAATAACTTGTATTTAAAAAATCTAAGAAAGTAACCGGTGCACCTAAAACAGAACCTACGCCCCACCGACGGTGCTCTATATCAGAAAAATAGCACCACAATGTGGTGTTGTTACTAGCATGCACTAGTGCACCATGTTTCTTCTCACACCACCACATATTTTAGCAGTGCGTCCCGTAAGATGAACCACACCATTAAATTGTGAAATAATCAGCTCAGTGTCGTGCTCTTTACAACACCAGTGCATTTTTCCTACCTAAAAGCACCGCTAGGTTAAATTGTTTCGTTGCAACTTAAACAATGCAATGTGTTAATATGAATGCACTGGTGCTACCATGTTATTGTAGCACCAACTTTACGTTTTTCGATACATTGGCTTGTATAGGGTACCAATAACAGGGCATCCAATGAAATGCCCTGACATTCAAAATCGTACATTATTTTTCCAATGCAATTCTTTTAATTGGACCAATTCATTTAGTTAACAAAGATGCATCATAACACTAAATTTATGGTGTGAAAAATTACTAATGCACTTTGTTAAACTGAAAGCACCGATGTGTCAGTTTTACCACATCACCAACATGATGTCTAGAGGTGTGTTGTATTATTAACGTAGCATAAATGGGACCTTACAGAAGATGAACCACGAAGCTTATTTTTCAAAACCTATCGCGGTGCGTACTTTTAGCGTTTACACATCGGTGCTCCATGCTTACTGTAGCACCGCCACATATTTTAACAGTGCCTTAAATAAGATGTAGTGCATTGATAGATTATGAAAAATTCGACCTGGTGTTGTTCTCTTTACAACATCGGTGCTTTTGTTGGACATATGGGCATCTCTAGGTTAAATTGCTTTATCACAATTGAAGTGGTGTGATGTGTTACTATTAACGCATTGGTGCTACCGTGATATTAGAGCAATGATGTTTTGCTTAGCGGTGTGTTGTAAAGGATAGAGCACTGGGAAGGAAGCATCCAATGAGACGCCATGCTATGCCAAGTCGGTCAATATTTGTCCTGATGCAGTTCTGTAAACAACACTGATGCATTTGGTTAAAATCGTTGCACTGCTACGTTAAATTTTATATATTTTTAAGTTAGTGGTGCGCTTAATTAAGTGAAATGTACCGGTGCGGGGAAAAACCAATTCCATGCTAGTTGTGGGGCATTCCAAAGGACGCATCACTTTGTTTTTAAAATTTATCGTGGTGCTATTCCTTGAATGACACTAGTGCATACATTTATATTAGACACACTAGGGGTGATGCTTATTGTGTATTTAACACAGGACACACTGATTCGAGGTGAGCCCAAGCATTCAAGCGCACCGCGCAGAATTGGAAAAAATAAATGAAAAAAATGCCAAATTTCAAGCTAAATTCAAATTTTAATTAGATGAAAATGAAAATAGGAATGTAATAAACAATATACTTGGCCTCTTATGTCACGAGGATCTATGGTTTCACCATTGAGAGGAAATGAAAATTTGTGGTAATTTCCAAAATATGGAAATGTGTGGAATTTACCAATGGAGTTATCCAAGTCGTTGTAGAGAAGAACGGTGAGCATCGGTGCTTGCTTGAGAGTTTGAAAGCACATGATGAACTGTAACAATGAAGATCGGTATGGCAATTTTTTTTATTTACCCTACCACAATGAGCCCGATGACAGAGATGCACACCGGTGCGGAATGTTCAATGACATCGGTGCACGTTATTTTTATTATAACATATGCCAATGCTTTTGAACATTGAAGCACATATGCTTTATTTTTTATGTGTGCACTGGGGCATATGTATATTAAAGGTGCATTGATAAAAAAACCTCCACAAAAACCTCTGATCGCCTGCCTCTGCTAACAACCTCCACTATAAATAGAGAAGGGATATATTTTTCGAGGAGATTCTGTAAAAACCTTTGCAAGAAGGTGGTCTCTTTATAGTGCTTATTGGAATGAGGACTCTCTTAGGAGAATTCGAAACACTCTTTTGAAATACATTGACAACTCTTAACCAAAGGGAGGCATGTTCTCATCTGCGGTTTATGTGGAAGTGGATTTGGAGAAATGGTTGTCGGAAGCTATCCTCCTCACCTTGCACAACTAGAAGCATGTTAAAAGATTGGATTATGAACAATTACCCTTGAAATGCAAAATATGCCATGAATACAAGCATTTTGCGAAAGATTATGAAAAGAAACATCCCCAAGTCCAAGTAGCCCTAGATAGGAAGAACAATGGCAGAAAGTAAAGAAAAAGTTGGGTTCAAAGCAAACAAACCCCTCATGCACAATTCAAGCCATTCCATCAACTTCAACATGAGCAACTCCATCTAGGTTAACCCTAGTAGTTTCCTCTCACGAGATCACTTCTCCAACTTCAAAACAAGTCTCTCTATCAAGGACCAATACTCAGTTTCAAAGTCGATTCTTTGAGTGAATAGGTATGAAGTTCTCTCCCAGTAAGAACCACCAATGGTTGAGGTAAATGACCCTTCAGTGAAAGAGACCAGATCCCTTTTCTCTACCAAAGCACCCATGTACTCATAAACGCAAGTGGAGGATATTATACCCTCATAAGATGATCATTCTATAGACATGTAAGAAGAAACAGATCCAATCATTGAAAAATCCTAGCAATATTCTAGTGGGGTAATGATAATAAAGAAATCCCAACAACAACTAGAAGAAGAAGACAAGGAGGAAGTGACAAAGGAAGAGTGGAAACCTAGGAAGGTAGGGAGAAAGTTGCAAAGGATAAAAGAGAGGAAGCAACAAATACTGAGAAGCTCTTAGGTATCCAAACGGTAAACCACTATAGAAATATCTCTGAGAGCAAGATCCAGAATATATTCGATAAAGAGTCAGTGACCTCTGGTACCACCAAGCAATCAACATGGTGGTAGTTCCAAACCCCAAAATATTAAATAATGAATTTAATCTCCTCGAATAGCAGAGGTATTGGAAACATGTACAAAGAAGAAGCACTTAGAGATTTGATAAAATCTGAAAAGTTAGTTGTTCTCCTCCTCCAGGAGACTAAGTTAGAGTAAGTCAAAAAGCTCAAGATTGGAAAGACGCAGTAGAAAATATGTGAAGGAACAACAATCACATGTAGCCGAGCTTTAGGAGGAATTTGCTCTTTATGGGACAACTTAGTGTTCAATATGGATTTCTCCCAACAAACCCAACATTGGATCTTGATCTATCTCACACATTAAACCACGAGTATCAAAATCCATATTTTGAATGTTTATATGTCGACTCTTTATAGAGAAAAGGAAGAGTGTTGGCAAACTCTATAGGGATTGAAGGATGCACACTTCACAAGGAATACCATTGTTGTAAGGGATTTCAACATGGTAATGTCAAATAAAGAAAAAAGGGGAGGTATTATAGTAAGGGATCCATTTCAAGAAAGAATGGAGGATTTGTTATGACCCAAAGGAGGAATATATAGGGTTAAATGTATATGATATGACCCCAAGGGGGGCACATACGAGGCTAAATGTACATGTAATATGTAAATATATATGTAATAGGGTTGGTCTAATACTAAAGGGGCCTCATGTGTAGGTGTGAATAGGTATATATAGAGATCATGTATTCATTATTGTAGAGATGTGAATTGTGATGTATGAATTTAATTGGGTATTTTGAGGGGATTCCCCTATTATTTAAGGAGTTATTGTATACCTTATCTATCTTGGAGTTGTACTCCATGCTCACATTTTGTATATGGTGTGTAATTTTTTTCTGCTATGATATTTTAAGCATTTGGTACATTACATTTGGTATCAGAGCATCAACCCAAGGGTTTTTCTTCCTCAAGCAAGGCATCTTGTTATTTTCTCTATGATTTTTTTTGGGGACCACTTCAAAAAGCAAAACTTGGAGGCTATTTAGAAGACATATCATGGTACTTTTGGTCCAAATTTCAACTTCTAGTTCGTTGTAATTTCGAAGATACACCCCGTGGAAGATAGGGTTTTTGTCTAGTCCTATAACTAGTCTCAAATAAGTGTTTCATGTAAAAGAATCATATATTCTTCATAGAGGATCCAAATTTCGTGAGACTAGTTGCATTGGAAACATGAAATTTTGTAGTATTTTGGGTGTGAATTTTAGAATCAGTTATCCAATATTTGACGTTGGGCATTCTGTACAATTTCGCTCTCCATAATAGGCCAAAATTCAGCAAGGTTTGGAAAAGTTACCATAACTTTCATTTGGCACACCCAATTTTGGTCAGATCTGTGACATTTCATAGTACTGAATATCAAAATTTTAGACTCATAGGGGCTGAAATTTTAGAAATACATCAGAAGGAAGGTCAACCAGGGGGAAGACTCCAAATTAGGGTTTCAAAGGTATGTTTAGTTAAAAATATCATAACTTTTGATTGGGATGTCCGATTGAGATGATTAAAAAGCCATTGGAAAGACAAAACATAGAATATTATACTGGAGCAAAGATTATAACTATTTGAGATCATTATCCTTAATACATTAAGGTTGGAAGTTGAGGATTGTGGTTAGACCTTGGTTAAGAATCAATGGCAATACATAGATTTACAGGAGATGAAGATAAATACAAAATCAATGCTATGGAATGGTTGATGTTTGTAAGGGAATATGATATGAATCTTTCAAGAGAAAGTTTTTATCTTTTTGGTGAAGCTCGAAATTGGTGGTTGAGTATTGATAAGGATACTAGATGGAACGTCACGTCGAAAAAATTTGAAAAATTATTCTCAGATAAATGGATTAGGGATACAAAAATGGAGGCAATGTATAGAATTCAAGAGGAGTTAAAAGAAGCAAAAGAATAGATCAAGAAGAAGGGTGATTAATTGTCTAAGATATGAGACCTTAATGAAACACTCATTAACGAAGTTCAAAAATTAAAGCAAGAAAAGATTAGCCAAGGAAAGTTGGAAAAGGACGAGTCAAGTGAAGATTTGAAAAATAAATATGAAGAGATATGTAGATTATGAAACCACAATAAAAAACTACTGGATGATGTTAAAATATTGAAAGAGGAAAAGAAGAATTATCAAAATCAAGAAGAAACAAGGATCTTTGATGAAGAATCTACTAAAAGACTTGAAGATGAAATTTTCAAGAAGGTTGAGGAATCCTTAAATATTTATGAGGTAAAATTAGAAATCCAATCAAGAATTGAAGAAGGACGTCAAAATTTGATAGATGGGGTCACATTGCAGTGTCAAAAGGAGAAAGAAGACAAGATTCAAGAAGGTCACCAGAACATACTTGAAGAAGTTGAACTTCATCTAGAGGAGGTACATGCCAAATACGATGGTATTATCTCCAAGGATATAGTAATCAAACGCCAATCAAAGAGGATAGAGGATTCCATTGTCTTTGAAAAGAAGAGAGATGAAATGGGTGTGCAGAATGAAGAAAAAACATCAAACGTGAAACCATATCGGCACCCTCATTATCAGGAAATATTTCAAGGAAGACAAGAAGATAAATATCAACATTATAAAGAAATAAGATGGAATAGTCATCAATATTGATGGACTATGGCTTCATAAAACCATTATCAATAAGATATTATCATAGATCAATATCTACTAAGAATTGGAGAAGCTTCAACAACATACATGGAATCAAGGGAAAGAAAATTATGCAACAACTAGCGACCATGGATTATGACCGAAAATAATTGATTTTGGATGGCTGTATCATCGTCAATGGAAAGAATAAAGCAGGAACATAAGAAAATCATATTACTTGGTTTCATCACATGTGAAGCCTTTAATTGCAAATCTTTGAGGACAAATATTTTTGAAGGAGGGTATTATGTTATGACCCAAAGGAGGAATATATAGGGTTAAATGTATATGATATGACCCCAAGCAGGGGAATATATGGGGATAAATGTACATGTAATGTGTAAATATATATGTAATAGGGTCAACCTAATAGTAAAGGGGAATCATGCGTAGGTGTGAATTGGTATATATAGAGATCATGTATTCAATATTACAGAGATGTAAATTGTGATGTATGAATGTAATTGGGTATTTGGAGGGGGTTCCCCTATTATTTAAGGAGTTATTGTATAACTTATCTATCTTGGAGTTGTGCTTCACAATCAGATTCTATACACGGTGTGTACTTTTGTTCTGTTATAATATTTTAACCATTTGGTACATTACATGATCTTATGGAAAATTGGGACCTAGTGGATGCCAAACCTTTGAAAGGGAAGTATACTTGATCTAATAGAAGATTGGGGTCAGATTACATACTACCAGGTTGGATAGATTCTTCATTTAGAGTGATCTCCTTCTAATAACCATATTATATCCTTCAAGATCATCCCTTCAGGGATCTTAAATTGCAAGCCCATTCCCAAGCGTATGAGCATTTACCTTTCAAATTATGCCCTCCATGGCTCCACAATCCAAGAATAATGGATATTATTTAAGAGGAGTGGAGTAAACTAGTATGAGGGTCTCCTTCCTTTATCTTGGAGTCAAAATTGCTCTAAAATATTGGGCCAAAACATCCTATAGATTGCCAATCCAAGAGAGAATTTTATTGCAAACCTAGCTTGAAGATCTTCAAGCCATAATGGAAGAAGAAGAGGTTAAAAGCATAGTCAAATAGAGGAATGAGATCTTTGCAATAGAATACGTACAAAAAATTGATAGGAAGAAGAGATGTGGTTTCTTAAGTCTAGGAGCTTTTGGATTTAATTTGGAAACAAAATACCTCATTTTTTCACAGGCTTGCTAAAGAAAGAATCCAAAGAAATAATGTCAAGGATATAAATCTTGTAGATGGAATGAAGTTGAGTGATTTTCTAGCCATCAAGGAAGGAACTCCTTCTCATTTTTAAAGCCTTACACTAAGATAAAAGAAGTAGATGTATATTCACTCAAGCAATGTTGGGAAACATCCCCATGCTAATTACTAAAGAAGACAACACATATTTGTGTAAAGATATATAATATTTTGAAATAATAAGAGTGATTTGGGGGATTACTCCTAACAAGGCTCCGGGTCTAGATCGGTTTTCCATCCACTTATTTCGTGCATGTTGGCCTATTAGAGTGCATGCTCATCTACTCTCAGAAAATAATAAGTTAGGGGGTGTACTAACTCTTCCTTTCTAGCTCTTATCCCAACAATATGTCAATCCGTCATCGCTCACTAGATTTTGCCCAATAATCCCTATGCACTTACTCTGATAAAATTTTGACTAAAATATTGGGAAACATGCTTAAAAAGATTCTCCTTAAGATTATATTTGACAATCAAGGTGGCTTCATGCAAAAACAAAAAATTATAGACAATATCCTTTTGGTCCAAGAGGCAATTCACTTTAGCAAGGTGAAAAAATAGAAAGTGATGATCATCAAAATTGATATGGGCAATGCATTTGACTGAGCAAGACACTCATTCCTTTTTTTGTTCTTAGTCATTTGGATTTAATGAAACTTTTGTTTGTTGGGTCAAAAATTGTATTGGTTCTCCATGGATAGCTCCTCTAGTCAATGGGAGACCCACTAAATTATTCAAAAGTAACAAAGGTATAAGATAAGGTTGTACTCTTTCCCCCTTGCTACACATTGTTATGGCAGATTATCTAAGCAAAAGGTTGGAATTTGAAATATTTACAAGAACACTACATGTAAGAACACTACATGGTTTGGAACAATCTCTTAATGCCTCAAAGAGTGAATTAAACAGTGGAAAAAGTCACATATATGGTTGGAACATAAGCACCCTTCAATTAAAAGGCTATATCTAGAATCCTTGTTTTTCTAGGGTTAGCATCTTGGACTTCTTTTAAATATCTTGGGATGTCAATCTCATATGGAAACCCATCTGATGTTTTGTTTTTTTTGTAAGTAAGTTTTTGTATTATATAAGAATCCTTCTCAGAACCAGGATCAAGAGTACATTTACTTAGTCATGCGGTTGTAATTACTGAACTGCTCCATGAGGAGAAACTAGTTCAGCCAACCGTATATAATAAGTAGCAAAATTGCTAACAGAGCTAGTGAAAATCTAAACTATTTAACTGCCATGAGAGCCACTAGAGCTAAAGTAAGGAACAAGCACTGTATAATCTGGAACATACTCAGGCAGAAGGCTAGGCCAGGGTTCCTCTGTGACAGGTGTCCCGCTGGTAGTCCATTGCATATCCGTGGCATTGTTGCGCTCATCCCCGTGCACCTGGATGCTGGTATCCGTCTCCTCGGCTACCACTACCGAAACTGCCTCGTCGTTCCCTCCTGCAGTGTGTGCCAAAGTCTCCTTCCGTACGAGAGCGATCATGGGCTCTGGAGAAACTGTCGTCCCGTCGAAATGCTGGCCTTTCCCTGTGGTAGCTTGTTGGTAACTGCTTGCATTGTCACTGGATGTCTCAGGAGGATCGCTGGAAATCTCTGGAGCAGCTGGAGGGGGAGTGGCTAAGAGCTGAAGAAGGATAGAAAGCCTCCCTTCCATTTGTTGGACCCGGAATTGGAGGTCATTCACCCCCTCCCGGAGCTCAAAAACGAGGTCCTGTAGAATGGCAGAGTGTCAACACGGCAGAAAGGGAGAGGTTGTCTTTTGATTGTGACGAGGTTGGCCATGGCGCGACGGTGGGGGAGAGGAGGGGTGCAAGTCGGGGGGAGAGCGCCATGCCTGGGTCCAGGAGGTGTCGACTAAAGCTACACAATGAGAATCTGGGGTGGGTGAACCGGAGGGCGAGGAGGAGGAGCGAGGGCATCGTGGGTGTCAGGGAGAGCCCCGACGAGGGCGCATACGAAGATGTGGCATGGCAAAGCTCGGCTTCTGCAGAAGGTCTGCAGAGCCAAGGTGGAATGTGAAAATCGCCTGAAAAACCATGAAAATCGCAGGACCAGAGTCTAAGCCACACAACCAGGCGAGAATGCCAAAATAAATCCGCATGGTTCGATGCATAGAGTGGGTCGAGGGGGGTGGGATTAATGCCCCTCCCATCAGCCTTGAATGCGGTTTAAAGTCCTGGGGTGGTAGCTGCAGTGGGCACGAGCCGAGCACATGGCTCCGTGCTCCGCTGGCCTCCTCCCTCACGCTCATCCTGCCAAGTGGACCGCAATACCACCCCGATTGGGGGGAAACCCATCTGATGTTACTTGGTAAGGAATATAGGAAAATTAAAAGGGAAATGGAGTGTCAAGGCTATCAATGGCTGAACCTAGTAAGTAGAATCGTCCTCATCAATTCCATTATATCAACCCTTCCTATTTACCAATGTTGAACAATGCTAGCCCCCATCTCGTTTATGAAACATATTGCAATAGTTATTCATAAATTTCTTTGGCAAGGGTGGAAAATAAATACTAAAAAAATTCATTTCATCAATTGGAACATGGAAAGATCTCCAAAAGATAATGTAGGACTTCGAATAAAAGATCCATCTTTAATGAACATAGCAATTGGGGAAAAAGTCTTATGGAATCTCATAACTGCCAAGTACCATTGGTGGAAACAAGTCCTCTTCAAGACATATTTCCATGGTAGAAGAAAAAGATGTTTCATCAATACATTGGATGATAAAAGAGCATCACAAATTTGGAAACTATGTAAAGCAATGGCACCCTTTATCCAATTCATACTCACATTAATTCTTGGGAATGCCAATTTGATCATCATTTAGGATGCTAACATCATGGGAATCACTTTCATAGGGCTTCATAATGAAATTTTGGGCCTAAGAGAATGGATGAAAGCCAAGGAATCAAAACTTACATGATCTATATCTATGGACTTTGATGGACTTTGATGGGTATGCTGATTTCCCCTCTTCCCTCCGATTCACTTGCCTCCTCTTATCCCGATTCTTTTTGCAAATCTTATCAGATGTGCACCAATGGATAATTCTTCTCCGAAAATCGACACCTTCTATTGGATCATGGTTCATGGCAAATTTCTCATTGTCGAGAATACTAATCCAAAGGCATGGGACACATTGGCCTTTGAGATGTGCTCCATGTAAACTAGAGATAGAGACATAAAGTCATTTATTTTTTCATTTCCCATTCACAAAATATGTTTGGAAGGCAACCTTCAATGATATTCATCACAAGATGGACAACCTAAATCCTCGAAGGACATGTTCATAGATTGACATAAAAACTATAAAGGAACATTCTTGAACGAGCCGATTCTCAAAAGGGCTTGGAAATCCATGCCTAAATTTGTTTGTTGGAAAATGTGGTTGACACACAACAAATTCATTTTCCAACACAAAAATGTAACCCCGAGAATTACTATTGCAAAATCTTGTGGACTAATGACATAATCTACCAAGGTGAGAGGAATAAATGCCACAATGTCTTGCTTCTAGAACAAGAAGAGAAAATTTGGCTTTGAGATCACCTAATAAGGGAAGATACTCAACAAAAGAGCATTTTCTTGTAGTCCACACAAAGATACTACTGGTAGCTTTGGATGTAGGAAGAAGAATTCAGAAGATGACATCATTCTTAGTGAAAATATATTCTCTTTGTTTTTTATGGGGCCTTGAAAGGAAATATAGGGGTGGCTCATGTGGGGGAAATCATTCTTGATCCCAATGGAAACCAAGAAATAAGCTATGAATGGGGATTGGGATCAACAACCAACAATCAATCCAAGGCATTAGCTCTATTTCAAGGGGCTAAAACTTTTGTATCCAAGCTGCATCAGGAATGGTATAATCATTGTGGACTCATCCATGGTTATAAGACTTATGAGAAAATTGAATACCCCATTAACTGGTAAGTTCACAAGATCATATTGAGAATACAAAATGAATAATGTCACTTTGAAACCACAAAATATTGTTATGTCTTAAGGGAGCACAACCGACAGGTAGATGGCATCACTAATCCAACCTCTTGTCGAGATGGAAGAGTCTTAAAAACAAGTAAGGAGACATCCTTCTTCCACATACCTTAAGTCTACATGATGATTGACATATTGGATTGCATGCCCTCCATTATCATCTCAAGTGGTAGGGTAAATATTTTATGATAGAGCGTGTAACAATGGATATCATATCCATAGTACGTTCACACACTTCAGTCTCAAAGAAATGTCGACAATTTCAATCGGTATTAATAATTAGGTGGATTGAAGGTGGGACAATGTATTCAGTCATTGGTTTTAGTGGCCTCGGTCTAGACAAGCTATTGGAAATGCATCTATTCAAGTTCCCCTAGTCGGAAAATTAGGTAATCCTTAATATCTCAAGGCATACTTTGATTTTTTTTTAGTTTATATGATCCTTGTGGAGTTGGAATTTGATAGGGGAATTTGTAGCAGTATGGGGTGGAATTATTATTACTTTTAGGTTTGGATTGGAATTCAATGTTTGCTTCCTCATTTTCCATGTTTGGAAACTTTTCCCCCTTGGTTCATTTTCAATCTTGAAAATTCCTTTCTCTCTATTCATGGTGTTTGGTTGGGATACTAATTCACTAACCCAAAAAGTGAATAAATCAAGGATTTATGTAGAAGTTACATTTAGATGTTAGTGTGGCAGTTGTAAGTTTTAAACCTTCAAAGTGAAACAATGCACATATATTCTTAAGCAAAATAAAAGAAACAACAATGGCACATTGTAATGTACTTAACCCTAAAACTTTATAGCATTCACATAAAATGTAGTGCAAAACCAAAGAACACAAGAGAAAATAGATAAACCCTGAGAAATATCTCTCGATAATAAAAAAATAGAGAGCTATGTTCACTTGTCTCTTCAAGGGAGAAACCTCCTAAAGTAAAGCCCCAAATACAATAACAATTCTTAACAAAACATTACATAACCTTCTACTCAATATATAGCTATCCATAGGGAATATTAACTACCTACATACCCACTTATAATGAGGGTCAACTAACTAATTTGGGCCTTATTAATAAAGAGGACCCTCTTTACATTGAGTGACTATTAATTAATTATTTAATGGGCCTTATTCAAGGGAGGTTAGGGTAGGACCCTAACATGCACTCCTCCTTTGAAATCAACGTTGTCCTTAAGGTTGTATGTGAGGAAATTGTTGTAGAATCATTGTTGGTTCCCATGTGGCATCTTCTAGTTGCATATATTTCCATTGGATCAATACTTCCCTGATCATGAATTGACACAATTGATGCTCTCTAATATCCAATACTGCTTCCGGCTGCAGCCAAATGGAACCTTCTTCATCAAGTTCTGGTAGATTGGTCTACATTTTTCAATTTGATCCCACAACCTTCTTCAGATAGGACACACAAAAGACTAGATGAATCTTGGAGTGGGTTGGGAAATCCATCTTGTAGGCAACCTGACCAATGCGTTGTATGATTTAATAGTGACCATAAAATTTGGGAAATAACTTATAGGGAAATTTTTCTTTGAGTGATGTCTATTTATAAGATTGCAGGAAAAGAAACACTTGATCCCCTTCGACAAAAGAATATTTTGATCTATGTTGATCAACTTGTTGTTTCATTTGATTTTGTGCCATAACCTAATTGTATTTGAGGATATGGATAATGGATTCTCTGGTGTGAAGCATTCTATCTACTGCATGAACCTTGGAGGTGCCTGGTACATCACTGACAGGGGTTTTTGGCCATACACAACTTCATATGGTGTCATTTTGGTAGCTCCATGATAAATGGTACTGTACCACCATTTGATAAGGGGGAGCCATTGTGCCCATTGGTGTATCTTTTCAGAAGAAAAACATCTCAAATAGGTTTCTAAACACTTGTTGACCACTTCTGTTTGACCATCAGTTTGAGGATGATATGCGGTGCTCATATTCAATTGTGTACTGTTGATGCCCAAAAGCGCAACATAAAATTCCTACATGCAAATGGGTTGCAATGCATTATTACTTATATATATTTTAAATAATACTAGATAGGTGGGACCCATTGATAAAAATAATGATAGAAAGTGCTCCTCTTATTGCGCTCATGATTACCTTACGAGAAAGATTCACAGTTTGAGAATAAGAATGGAAATCCTAACCTATTTCCATGTGCAATTAATGGATGTTAAGGGTGTGTTAGCAATTTGATTTTAAAACGGAGAAAATGTTTGTTTTATTAAACATATAAGTTTACTCTTTCTAAACCTATATTTTGATATATTTCTTCAAATATAAGCCACGTGCAACTCATGGTACATTTGCATACATGGGAAAATGATTATTATGATTGAATGTAATACTCCACTAGCAAGGAATGTGGGACATGTTATTTTAGTGCTAAGTGTTAAATGGGCATATTATTGCTATGAAATTCATATGAGACGCTGATTAGACTTTGAGTTTGCAAATGGTATGTTATGTTTTATGGATATTGGATATATGATGGTCGATATTCTATGTTTGGAACAAGGTTTTTGGGAGTTGGAAGCGCTCCATATTTGGCTGTGATTGATGGAATTTAATGTGAAAAGAGGGGAAGCGACGTGCATTTAATGCACATCGTTCTTGTTGAAATAAAAGAGATGTTCTTGTTTTTCCATAGACAATATAGCAATGTTGTCACCCAACCATAGGCACAAAGCCACCCCTTAGCACCTTTAACGTTGACAAAGAAAATAATTATAGAAGCAAACATTAAAACCAATAGCCAACCAAGATAGCATATCTTACTCCAAGGATAATGTAACAATCAAAGAATCCAAACCATAAACAAGGCATAAAGTCCAAACCATAACCAAGTAGAAAGTCCAACCATAACCAAATGCCAAAATCCAGTTGCAGTAGTTGCAACTGCACTCCCTCTCCAAAACTTGCGCACCACTAGTATGTGTGAGTTGTGAGAGTGCGAATGACAAATGATCTTTAGTGCCCTCTTATTTATAGTGCTCTTTGTCATCTATTTCTACACATATTTTTAGGGTTTCTCTTGCTTCCTAGGGTTTCTATGCATATGTTTAGGGTTTCTCTTGCTTCCCATAATATTCTAGTCTCGTCAAAGGTTACACTACACATATAGGTTAATACCTCCCACAACTACCATAATATCAATAATCCCTCCTAGCTAGGGAGGTATTAAAGGCAATGGTGTTGAGCACAAACAGACCATTCAACTGGTAGCATCATCATAGCCACACAAGCTATCTTATGATCACGTAAATCAACTCACGAGCAACATCATCACTATTAGTATCATCTGGTAGAATCAACTGTATCATCTCTCGAAGCCATACTCCATCTGAGTAATCGTGCATGATGATGAATAAGTCACTCACTCCACATAGTGATAAAAGAACCATTCTTCTAATCTGGACATATGTCCTAGAAGAATATTTGTTCCAACAGTGCTGGAATCCATGCTATGGGCTACAAGGACTATTCTTCTAATCTGGATATATGACCTAGAAGAATGACTGTCCTGGACCATTTTCTCTCCTCCCACTACTGTGAACTCAAAGAAAATGTCTATCTTGTGCCAATCTCTCCACTCTGGTCACTGCTGTGAACTCAGGGAGACAAACCATTCTTCTAATCTAGACATATGTCCTAGAAGAATAACGATCCATGGTACATCAACAATCTGTCAACCTAGACCATTCTGCATAGGGAGAATGTCTGTCCATTAGCACACTGGCTATCCATTTATCTAGAAATCATCTCCAACACTAGTGGTAGTCTCCATGGCAATCAAAACAATGCCATCCAATAGAACACAATTGTGTTTATCCATAATAGTACACAACTACTACCCATTGGTACACAACCACTCCTATTAGCACACGACTACTAACCAATGACACATAGTCACAATCAGTGGATCACATCCACCATAGTAGCATACAACTACTGTCCAAAGACATACAATCTCCCCAACAATCATATCATTTGATATCAACCTGCATAAAAATATCATGATACAAATTCAGTCATCTGGGTCCACTCACAACTATGAGATATAGAAGAGCATCTGCCCTTGGAAAGTAAAAACATCATCCATGGGATATCTGGACTATTCTTCCCAAGCATAGAAGAATAACCGTCCCTAATTTCTGATACTAGACCAATCACCTAATTGGGCCATTCCTTTGGCACTAATCACAGTGTAATTTGGAGAAAATGAGTCTGCCCTAGGGAATGCCTGTCCCTGATTGCTGAACCTGGACCATTCACCTAACTGGTCCATTATTATATCACTAATCAAAGTGAAACCTGGAGAGAATGAGTCTACCCTAGGGAGTGACTGTCTGGACCATTTCCTAAGAAAATGATTGTTCTGCACCAACCTCCAAAACAGACCATTCTTCGAAACTACTCATAGTTGTGAACTTCGAAAGAATGACTACCCGACGAGGCATACCATTATGCTTTACCTCTACTCAAAGTGAATTCCAAGAAGAATGAGTGTCCTAGACCATTCCCCCACACTGGCCACAAGGGGAATCACTGTCCATGGTACATCAAAAATTTATCGGATCATTTTCATTACAAAAATGACTGTCTGATCTGAACCATTTTCCGAACTGGAAAATGATTGTCTGTCAGAAATATCGAACCACTTTCTGGATTGGAAAGGAACTACCAAACCTAGACCATTTTTTGAACTGGAAAATGACTGTCCATAAATCAATAACATATCAGTGCTCTCTCCCAATCTAGGAGTAATCTCTTCCTTTTCCAATAAGGAAGTCATCTCCATGAGTACTAGTTTGTCCCTTAATTACGCAAAATTTTCATTTTGGATAGAAGATTTTCCAAAATATCTGCTATCTGCTCATCTATGAAGATATATTGGAGAGCCAATTCTCCCCTCTTGACTCTGTCATGGAGAAAATAATACTTGATCTCAATGTGCTTCGACCTATCATGGAACACTAGGTTCTCTGAAAGCTTCACACAACTTTGATTATCACACTATATCACGGTCGAATCCAACACATGATCAAACAATCCAGAAACCAACTTACGAAGCCACATTGCTTCCATACAAGCATCACAAGCTGCAATATACTCTGCTTCTTCAGTGTTGAGTGCTACAGACTTATGTTTCCTGTTAGCCCATGACATGATGGCAAAGATCAAACTGAAACATATCCAAGTAGCACTTCTTCTGTCATCTGCACTCCTTGCCCAATCTGAATCGATAAATCCATGCAATTGTATATCATAACTCAAATGTCCCACAAAGAAAATATCTAGCTGAGTATTCTCCAAATACATTAACGAGCCAATCAAATGTCGATACAAAGACGGGTCTATTGGATCTGAGTCTCTCAACTTCTTCAGATTTGTCATCATGGATTTGCAATCCATCATCCCGAACTTTTGAAGAACCATTTCAATATACTTCCTCTGTCATAGAAAGTTTTCACCATGCTTCTGTTGTACATGAGAGACACTGCACCAAGTTTGCTTGAATCCATACAAGGTCTTCTTCCATCTGAATACAAGGGTCTCTTCTTGGTATATCTCAAAACCTTGAGGTTGCTCTACATATGCTTCTTCTTCAATTACTCCGTTGAGAAGAACAATCTTTACATTCATCTGATGTAAAATCCAACCCATGGATACTACACGAGATATAATGGCTCATGTAGAGGTATGTTTGGTTACTGGAACAAGTTGTCATCATAGTCTTCTCCCTCCTTCTGGGAGAACCCTATAGCCCTGAGTCTCACCTTGTATCTATAAATGCTTCACAATTTCTCACATATATTGTTCTTCATCACAACTTCCTTTAATTCCTCCTGCTTAACTGTTTCTAGTGGGTTCAAACTGGTTCAATTTGTTGTTCTAACTTTTCTTTCTTTCTTGGAATTTTCATGTTCTTCCTCATGTTTCTCTTCAATGTTGGAGTCCATGGAATCTTCTATAAATTACATGCCCTTATTTCCCGAAGGCTCCAACTTTTTCCTTCCTCCATAGGAACATAAATGTAGATGGAAAACCAAGGATATTCAAGGCTTCTTTTCGAAGAAGACTTCTTCTAGAGTCAAAATGCACACGTGCTACTTATCATGGATGTTATTTCCAATGAAGAACATGGATATATACTTCATAGTCTTTATGGATTCTTCTTCAATGGATCATATCATTGGGGATTAGCTCCCTCCTAATCCTATCTTCATTCTTGAATGAGCAATATGCATGCTCTTCTTTTGGAATTCTGTGATCAACTCCCTCCATCTGAGAAAGTCCATGCTTACGTCTGCTACATCTCTCTTTTCTTTCTGCAAAGTGTCACAAGCCTGTTCTGGCTTCCTTTTGATTCTTGTCTTCCTTCGAGTCTAACTCCTCTGAGTCTCTTTAAGTTTGTTTCTATATGTTCTCATTGTTGCCCATCTGTCAGTTGTGTCATCCTTATAAACTTCTTCTATGACAACTTCCGTAAGGATTTATTCATCACAAGGCTACCTGCCCGAAACAAGAACAACAAGAGCAAACAAGAAATATCTATCTAGAGGAGATGTTAGTTTATTTTTCGAACAAGTACAATAAGCATCTATATCAATAGTATTCATACATAGTCAAGTATTCATTGCACCTAGAAATAATAGAATCTTTCAAAGATTGCTTTCACAATTTGTAATGCATCAACTATCACCCTTGATATATATCAATTTAATCGAACCTAGAACCTGAAGCCTCACTTGCTATGGAAGGTGCACTTATTCTTTTGAATGCACTGAATCCCAGATTACAACTTGGACAAGATCTCTAGTACTTTCCCTACAAACACACTCATGTTTTGCTAGATGATATAACTTAGATAGCATATACAGGTGCATGCCTTTGAAACCTTGTAGCATCGTCCAACTTGTCTTCCAATATGAAACTAGATACCATCTTGACAATAAGAGATTAGAAACTCAATTAGAAGATTCAATGATTAGAACAAGCTATAAACTATAAAATTTCAACTTTGACCACAAAATCAATTTGACCAGAAGTCAACCTTTGACTTTGACTTTGGCCAAAAAATTCAAACCTGACATTTTTGCTAGTTGATAGTACCAAGAGGTGCACTAGGCTAGGGTGCACTAGGATGTCAAGGAATTAGGTCGAATGCCTTACTAGAAGTGCACAAACACAAGGGTTAGGGATTGTTACAACTGCATAATAAGAAAACCTAGTTGCAGTTGTAACTGGTGCCATAATGAGCTTAACAAATAATTGGCACACTACCTTCCAATGGTTAGACTGTCTTGAAGGTGGTCTGGGACAATTAACTGTTAGAATAAAAGAGATGTTCTCATTTTTCCATAGACATTATAGCAATATTGTCACCCAACCATAGGCACAAAGCCACCCCCTAACACCTTTAACCTTGACTGAATGAATAATTATCGAAGCAAACCTTAAAAATAATAGCCAACCAAGATAGCATATCTCTCTCCAAGGATAGCGTACCAAGCAAAGAATCCAAACCATAACCAAGGAAGAAATTCCAGACCATAACCAAGTAGAAAGTCCAACCATAACCAAAAGCCAAAATCCTAGTTGCAGTAGCTGCAACTGCACTCCCTCTCCAAAACTTGCACACCACTAGTATGTGTGAGTTATGAGAGTGTGAATGACAAATGAGCTTTAACTCCCACTTATTTATAGTGCTCTTTGTCATCTTTCCAGGCCGACTTCTTCTTTTATAGGTTAACACTTAAATATTAATTCTTTTATTGAGCCGACATGTCTTTAGGGTTTCTACACATCTGTTTAGGGTTTCTCTTGCTTCCCAAAATATTCTAGTCTCGTCAAAGGTTACACGTAGAGGTTAATACCTCCCAAAACTACCATAATATCAACGTTTCTTACCTTACCTCAAAACCACCACCTTCACTTTCTCCTCGCATTCATTTTTGCTGCTCTAGTTAGAAGTGCCTCAATTGTGCTCGACCTTTGGTGAAAAAGTAGTTGCGCTATTTAGCTTTCCAACATTCTTCTTACATGTATGTTGGCTCTTATCTCTCCATTCATGGATGGTTAGCTCTGCTCTAGATAAAATTATTTTGTTGGATCTTAGGGTTTGCATGCAGAATGTGTTTGTTTTCCAAAGTTTACAATGGATTTGTTGTGGGAATTTTGGTTGTGTAACTCGAATCTCGATTTGGGTTTCTTCCTGTTTTCATTTAAACGTTTCAAACTGGAAATATTGTTCAACAATTTATTCTATTTGAAGTATATGGTTGTATGTGCCTGAATCAAAGGTGGTATTACTATAATCTGGTTGTTGGCAAATAACTATGGGTGAAGGTGTTCAGTTTCGCTCATTTCGTATGATTAATTTTGAGGGTTTCCTTTGTAAAAGAAAAATAACAGTCGGGTCTTGTGACTATTGTGTAGCACCCTGACCCTGGAGGACGTGTAGTCTTATTATTACCATGACTTGTGGTGTTATGGGTGGCCTATGTGTTTTATCTTGCTGATATTTTGATGGGAAGGAGTTAGTTTTTCTTTGCATGTAGTCCACCTTTCAAACCTTACACCCATATGCCTACTCCAGGCCTCGTTTCCCCTTCCAATATACATGAAAGTGAATAAAGGAAAACCCAAATTCAAAGTTTTGTTTAACTGTTTGACCCAACAGTGGAAAAGATTGATATCACCCACAAAATCATGGCTCGTTTGTTATTTATCTATGACTTGATTTGGTCGATTTTGAGTTAAGTAGGAATTCTATGGAAACAATGCCCACTAGGTTCGCATGGGGTTTTGAACCCGAATTGTTTGCAGCTGTTATTTGAGGTTGTGATGTAAATGTTATATAACAAAAGGATGATAGATTTATGTTTCTCTTCCTCTCATGATGTTTTGAGGCATTTTGTTATGATGATGACTGAGTCAAATTGTTTTGTAAACAATCTCCTACAGAATGTTATGCTAGTTTTTAAAAGGATAAATGAAATTCGCAGGTTTTATAATCCTGTAATTTTTCCTTTAAGTTTTATATTGCGTAGTTTAAAAAGATTATTGCCATGTTATGGATTCTATGTGTTGAAGTTTAAAAGAGTGTTATGGCACAAACAAAATTTGGTGGAAGTTTTGGAAATAAATGTGCATGTCAAACAATGGATATTCAAATGATTTTGTGGATATTGGCAATGTTGATTTTAAAGTCATTGAATGCTATTTCTTGTAACAGAACAATAATCGCTATTATTACTATTCATTGTCTCATTTTTTTGCTCATTATACACCCACCACCTTCCCAATAACATTTAATCCACCCCCTGTTCTATTATCTTGAATTTCATTTTTAAAGGAAAATGATTAAAGAGGATTGGATGATGATTTTAGTTGGAAATTGTGATATGGAGATATTGTTTTTGGAAGAAAAGGGCTCTGTGTTTTGTTTGAATAGTATTCATTTGTTGGTTCCCATCCATGCTACCATTTTTCATTCATTATAAATCCCCTTATATTCCCAATGACCCTATCAATTCCTGTTCAATTCAAATTGATTATTAAATTCGATATTTTGTGGGTTGTGTCAATGGATGGATTTCATATGCTTATGTTGTGAATGATAGAGCTAACTTCTTGATTTTATTTAGGTAGAGTATTAGTGAATGGATTGTTAAAATTTTTCATATTTTGATTGGAATATTGCTTCAGGATGATTTTCTTTAGAAGGGGCAACAATGGCAGAGGTGCAAATAGAGGTAGAGGAAATAATTGGCAAAGAGGCCATAAAAGGCCACAATTTTCAATACATTTTGAGGTTGATCTGCAAGAACTAAATTAACTTTTCCAAGCTAGGTTTTTTAATCTAGTTGGCCAAGGAATTATGCAACCTAGACCTGAGAGGCCTCCTTTCCAACCACACCAAAATTTCTCTGGTATCCGTGTCCCCTCTCATGTTTCTATGCAGCCAGAACAACCTACCAATGATGGCTAACAAGAGATATCCCATCAGCCTGTTGCACATCATCATGGTTGGCCTACAATATCATTGCCATTGCCCCCTCCTCCACAACCATTCAACCAAAATTCCCAAGTTGATCATGCTGCCTCACCAGTACAGTCCTCTCATGCAAGCAAGAGATTAAAAACTGCCATTCTCAAGCCAAAATTAGATAAAGGAAAAGAAGTGGCTAATCCCTCCCAATCTTTCAAGGAATCCTCTGAATCAATGTCCTCTCATATCCACCTCATAGATAGTTTCTCCCATGTCATCAGTGAAATTCATTCACAAGGTTCCAATCAATTGAAGGTTGTTGCACAAGACAAATAAGAAAAGGGATCAAGAGAAGGAAACAATGAAAAGAGGCAAAACACTTCTCACAGTAAATATGGTTTTTAATGCTTTTAATGTTATTTTCTTTTGAGGACAGTTTTTATTGGTATGACAGAATGTTTGGACAACAAACACACATTTAGAGAGAATGTTTTGGACAACATGGATATGATTCTATTTTTGGCTATAGTCATGTTTTATTTTGATACTAAAATATTTGACTATTTATATGAGGATGAGAGTTACAAGGCAAATATTTGAGTTAATTTTTGGGGTATTATATTTCATATTTTGATGATCATTAAAGAAATGAAATTTGGAGTGACAAGGGGTCCCACCTATTTAATTATTATTTAAATAGACCCTTATTTATGTATTATTATTATTATTTTGTCTCAACTAATTATTTAAGCTAATTAAGCTTAACAAAATAAAGGTAGTTGAACTACCATAACTTATTGGGAAAGAATAAAAGCTCAATCAAAATAAGAGACAAAGGGGAGAGAGAAGAATGATAAATTTTGATATAAGGTCTGCTCTGTACTTGTGAGATACTTATTTTCTTCATTCATTATGAGTTTACTAGAAAGCTAAACTATCTTGATGACAATAGGGTCTTATTGAAGACAACAAGATTCAAAACTAAATCATATCTTTCAACAACTTGTTTATAAATGTGTAATTCATATTTCATGACTGATAAAGAATATTTTGCAGAGTCAAGTGACAACATTTTTATGGCAAGTTGATCCAAATCTTTAGCTTCACTTTTCTTTTGTTGTCAGAGTCTTTTTGTATGATTCCCATTAGAGACTTCTAAATCTGACTTTGGTCCCCACCCTCTGATCCAGAAAGGATCCAGAGAATACTAAGAACAACTCAGAACTCGCAGAAGCAACTCAGGATGCTCATAATGGCCTCAGCAGACAGGAGAAAGGGCAAAAATTCAAAATTCTTAAAACTTAGTGAAAATGACATCATCACGAAGAGCACATCACAATCTTTCTAACGATGCAAACAGATCATCAAACGGAGTTACAGATCGAAAGATATTCACGGTCAAAGTTTGGTCAACGTAGCCCAGTTTGCAGGGGGATGAGTCAGCATTCGTACTGCTGACGTCAACACCAGTACATATGATGTCAACATCCATACAACACATGTGGCAGAAGCAAGAGGTGACACATGTCATGTTGACATCAACATGGTGATGTGGCAACACCATAGGCTGCCACATGCCACCTAGATTTGGCACTTCTGGACCGATCTGTGGACCAGTAGGATTTTGCCACATGGCAGTCCATACGGTCCATATAGTGATGTGGCATGATGACATGGCATGGTGAGTTGGTAGTGATGTGGCATTCGTATGATGATGTGGCACTGACATGGCAGGCTGACGATGCAGTGGATGATGTGGCTGAATAGGAGGCTGCAACGTGGCCCAGTCATGCGCTGGCATGTGACAGTGGGAAAATGCCCAATGACAACTCGTATTCGAAATTTGAAAAAAAACAAATGATTTGGTGGGTCCACACCAAATCCGACACCAACTATCAGATAGAACCTTCGCCAAATCTAGCAGAGCGTATTGGTTATATGTATGTGTATTGTTATAACAACAAAGCCAAAAGGGGGAGGCCCGCGGGTTTGACCCCTGGACCTCCTCCCTCCATAACGCCTTAATACTCACGCCTTAAGCAATGGGCCAACAACCCCTCATTGTAATGAATTTCAGTTTAATTACTTAAGAGTTGCATTTGCCAGAGCCCACGGAGGTGCGCATGTGTACGGTTGGGCATGCATTACGAGACAAGGTACAACAACATTAATTGCAGGTTGCAGGGCATGAAAATCTAGACAAAATTCTTCTTGGGCCTGAGAGTGCTAGATTCAGATCGAGGCGTGGATATAGTCATTTTTGGGTAATTCGACGCCAAGAATTTAATGGTGTTGTCTATTTCCTGATCCGAGCAATATTTCTGCAGCTTGATTTTAGAATGAGGTATACTTATGTATTTTGCCAAATTCTTTTGCCGAGTTAATGAAAAATCCAACCCATTTGAGAGCAGGACCCGAAGACATAGTCCACCAAGGACGAACTCCGTTATCAAGTTTTTGTGTTCAGATTTTATGTCTCTTCATTATTGAGTTTTTCTTTCTTTAATGTTGCACTTTAATTTATGCTCATTTAATGCAATTCTTTATTAGTCACTCGATGAAAAGATCCCAGATCATGTTGGTATCAGAGCAATCATCTTTGACTTGAATTGTTGGGTGTGAATGCTTACTAGGGCCAAGCATAAGCAGGGTGAAGGAACTCTTAAGACTTTTAATCCCGAAGTTGGCCATGCATCCCGAAGGAAGAAAATGGTAGAAGAAGACAAGCGTGATGAACAAGAGAAAAACTTTCATATGGTCTTTTATCGCATGTCAGAAATGGTCGAACAAATGTATAGAGATTACGAGAAGATGATGAAGAAGAAAGGGAAGAAAAATGAAGCACATGCTGATGATGATGCTTCGGTAATCCAAGGGGATGGAGGAGACCCTCCCGAGCCTCCATCTTCACCATCAAGTTCTAGTTCTTCATCATTTGAGCATTCTCATCATTCTCATCATTCTAGCCATAAAGCCTCTTTTAAGAAACCATTATTAAAGCTTGATGTAAAATTTGCTTTACCTATGTTTAATGGAGATGCTAAGCCTGAAAAGCTAGATAATTGGATTCGAAAGGTTGAAGTATATTGCCATGTTCAAAATATCAATGAAGAGGAAGTTAAAGTGTAACTGACTTCTCTTTAGTTGGAAGGCACCACTCTTGTATGGTGGGCGAGCAATCTTCAAGACAAAAGTAAGTGTGGTAATCTTCTTTCCGCATGGTCAGAATTGAAATCAACGATAAGAAAGCAATTTTATCCATTGGGTTATTTACATAAAGCAATGATGGAATGGAAAACTTTAAGGCAAAGTAAAGGTCAAATTGTACAAAGTTTCACAGAAGAATTTAGGAAGAAATCTCTTTCATTAAACATTCCTTTGGATTCTTATGAAACTTTAATGAAGTATATTGGTGCACTTCACAGTTATATTCATCATACTTTGCTCTTGTTTAACCCCACTAGTCTTGACAAAGTTAGTGTGCAAGCCACTCACCTTGAGAATAGGGGAAAGCATGTTTGAGAAGATCCCACAAAGAAACCTTCCAATCTCCCACATAAACCTTTCAAGAAGTTTAAAAGGAAGGACAAGAAGATCGCCACAATGACGAGAGAAGGAGGAAAGCCATATTGCACTCATTGCAAGAAAAGCGGCCACAATGATGAACATTGTTGGAAACTGCATCCAGAGAAGAGACCGAAGCAGTTCGGTGGAAAGGGGAAGACAAAAACCGCTGCTACAGTGAAACAATATCTTGGTTCCGATTCAGGGGACGAAGGAAAAATCACAACAGTTGGAGTACAAGATAAATATTCCCTTCATGCTAGTTCAAATTCCAATAATGAATCTCATGATGATGAACAAAAGAGGAATGAATTATTTCACATAAGAGTTGTATCTAAACACACTATAATAGATACATTATTTGATCCGGGTTCCCAAGTATACTTAATATCTGAAGCACTTTTAAAGAAGATGGGTCTTGAAACGAAACCACATTCAAAGCCTTATCCTCTTGGTTGGGTATGTGATAAAGCAAAACTTAATGTCACCAAAAAATGTAGGGTCAGATTTGCCATTGCTTCAAAGTTGATTGATCAAGTAGATTTGGATGTTGTATCACTTGATATATGTGGCATAGTGTTGGGAAGTCCTTATCTTTATGATAGAAAAGCAGTGTTCTTTCGTCATGAGAACAAGTACCACCTTACTAAAGGGGGAGTGGAATATATTTTTGGAGCTCACAACATGATGATAAATACAACACTTGTTAGTGCAAGGCAAATGAAGAGACTCATAAACACTAATAAGAGATATGTACTCCTGGTCGTATGAGAGAAAGATGTCAGGACATCCAACGCTTTCCAAGGATGTGATTCTTCTCATAAGAAAGAATTAATTGATATTGTTTCTAAGGATATTTTTTAGGAACTAGATGGATTGCCTCCTAAGAGGAAAATCCAACATGAGATACATCTTCAGCATGACTCTCCTCTTCCTAATGTGGGCATGTACAGGATGTCAATTGTGGAGATGATAAATATCAAGAAGCAAGTACAGGGCTTATTAGATCAAGGGGTCATTAGGCCCAGTTTATCTCCTTGCGGTTCTCCGATCATGATGGTGCCAAAGAAAGATGGCACATGGTGAATGTGTGTTGATTACCAAGCCTCAAATAAAATCAAGGTGAAAAATCGATACCTTCTTCCTCGTATAGATGATTTACTTGATCAATTAAATAATGTTGTTTATTTCACTAAGTTGGATTTGCGCAGTGGATACCATCAAATTAGGGTTGTAGAACAAGATGCATGGAAAACTGCCTTTAAAACCAAACATGGATTGTTTGAGTGGTTAGTTATGCCGTTTGGGCTTTGTAATGGTTCGACAACTTTCATGCGTGTGATGAATGATGTATTCAGGCCTTTCCTAGATGACTTTGTGATTGTATATTTAGACGACATTCTTATTTTTAGCGGGACTTGCGATGAGCATGTGAGGCATGTAAAGCAAGTATTGAATACTTTGCAAAGGGAAAAACTGTATGTAAAATGATCTAAATGTGAATTTGGAAAAACTGCACTTGTATACTTAGGCCATATTGTAGGAGGAGGACAATTGAAAATTGATCCTTCCAAAATTGATGTAATTGTAAATTGGCATGAGCCAAAAAGTGTAACCAAGATCCGGAGTTTCTTAGGTGCAGTCCAGTATTGGAGAAGGTTCATTTCAAACTTCTCCTTTATAATATCTCCTTTGTATTCCTTAACCAGTGTGAAGAACACTTTTCAATGGGAGGGAAAGCAACAAAAAGATTTCAGCACTTTGAAGGAGAAGATCAGTACCGCACCAATATTAGCATTGTCGAATCTTCAATAGCCTTTTGAGATCGGGACAGATGCCAACGAATACTCCATGGGTGCAGTATTGATGCAATATCGTAAGCCTATTTGTTACCACTCTGAAACTTTTAACCAAGTTGTTGTTAACTATCCTACATATGATAAAGAGTTGTATGCATTAGTTCAAAGTGTAAAGAAATGGAAGCACTACTTGTTAGGGAAGGAAACAATCATACATATAGATCACCAACCCTTACAATATCTCTAAGCACAAACCATGTTGAGATTCAACAAGAAGATCCTAGTGAAAATTATGCACCTACACTAGGATGGAGCCTCAGGCTATTTTTAGGTGGAAGTCTATTTTTAGATGATGAGCAAATTCTATTTATAGATGATGTCTATTTATAGATGGTGAGCGAATTCTATTTATAGATGTATGTCGACTATTATTATCCCTTAATAATAGTTGGACAATAAATATTAATCTATTCTTAATGAACACTTGGAAATAGTTAATTGAAGTGGCAAATCAATTAGCTATAGGAAATTTGAGTTCAAAGGTTGACTGGTGGGACATGCAAGTTGAATTAGTTGTATCTGAGTGATTCGAAGTTGTAACAGAGTTGGATGTGTAGTTATGTGATTTGTGAAGTAGTTTAACTCAGTTAAGTGAGTTAAGCTCAGTTGTACTAGTTGTAATTGAACTTACACTAGTGAGAGATCAGTGAATTAATTATTAATTAATTCACAATCAGTGATCTCACATGCAACTAAAGATTTACCACTGTTAACTACATGCATGTCCGATCTAGTGGAGACTCAATTGAGATAACATGTGAAAGGGACAGTTTGACTATCAATTGTGACATTAGTGAGTGCACTCATGCAACCACACACACAATGGATGTGCCCATGAGGATTGCACAACCTAGGCAAGCAAGATTCATTCATTGCAAGAATTTCTATTAGCAAGGATTGCACAGAGGAGGTAGGTTGTCTGGAAGCAGTAAATTGGCACATGAATTTGTCAATTTTTGTATGACAGCGTGAGACGATTGTATATTGTGTTGAGAGATCTTGGATTGGATTTTTGTATGAGATTGTTTCATGATCCATGATATATACATAATATATGATAGTGGGGTTTTTAGTTTTATGCTTTCCCGGTAAAACATCTGTGTTATGTGTGATTGATCTTTCTTCTTAATATTGCAATTGGCGATCATGTTTTAAATTCCGCAAGAATATTTGTAGAAGCGATTATGTATTTAACAGTGGCATATAATTGCTAGATCAGGAGAATCCAGGCAATACATAATTTGTATTAAAATTTCTACATGGTATCAGAGCGCAAAAGATTGCAGAAGCTGAGTTTGTGATTGGATAGAATTCAAATTTGCAGAAAGACTTTCTTGGTGCTACCGCTGATTCAAGATCGAAATGGCTTTCAATGGCTTGAGGTTAGAGTATGCACTCGAGGGCAGCTCAAACTATATTGCTTGGAAGGACAGGATAGAGGTAGTACTTGAAGACAAGGGCTTGAAGGAATTCATTGACAAAGATGTTCCTAAGTTAGATGCTACAAATCTTGATGCATGGCAAAAGAAAGTGGCAAAGGCGAGAAGGATCCTGTTGGAGGGAGTACGAAACCACATTTTCTCAAGCCTCCATGGTAAAGTCACACCATATGCAATGTGGAAGACTTTGACGGATCTATTCCAAGACAACAACGACCATAGGAAATTGGCGCTCAAAGATAAACTCAAGAAGATCAAGATGGAGAAGGGCGACTCCATTCCAAAATATCTCACGAAGTTTGTCCAATGTCGAGATGAGATGGGGAGTGTGGGAATAACAGTCATTGATGATGATTTGGTGAGCTTGGCTCTCCTAGGACTTCCAAAAAATTGGCACAGTTATCAAGTCTCTGTCAATGGAAGGGAAAAATTGTCAGATTGGGAACGACTATGGTCGGATTTGGTGCAGGAGGAGTTCAGGCGGAACACCAAAGATGACTCTTCATCAAAGCATGATGATGAAGAGGATTGTTCTTTGGCTTCCAAGGCAAGGAAAGGGAAGGGGAATAAATTCCATTCAAAATCCGAGTCTAAAGGCAAGAAGTTGGATTTGTCCAAAGTGAAGTGTTTTCACTGTCACGAACATGGGCATCTCACTACTAACTGTCCATAGAAGAAGAGGAACAAGAAGGTTGCTGGAGCTGCAGTTGGTGAGGCCCTTGCCTCGTAATTTGAAATTTACTTCTCCTTGATTGCATGTATGGTGTCGAGTGCATTGGGATCGGTGTGGTATTTGGATAGTGGTGCTTCCTTCCACATGGCGAGAGATAAGGAGCTTTTCAGTGACTTGGAGGAGAGAGATCTCAAAATGCATATAGAGATGGGCGACGATGGACGATACAATGTGACTGGCATTGGTACCATTACCTTTCAGAGGGAGTCAGGTAAACCATTTCAATTGAAAGATGTTATGCATTTTCCAGGTCTGAAGAAAAACTTGGTCTCAGTCACAATACAGAGGCTATGATGTTGTTTTCAACGATGGAAAAGCTTTCCTGCGACATAAAACAATGGGTCAAGTCAAGAAGATAGGAATTCAAGTTAAGAATCTCTACAAGCTAGAGGTAGATGGTTGCGCTGCCATGATGGGCAAGGCAGAAAAAGTGGTGAGCCGGGATGAGGGCGAATTATGGCACATGCGATTGGGCCATCTTCATCATGGAGCCTTGAAAATCATGCTGCAAATATTTACTAGACTTCCAATGGGAACACTTTCTCAGTTAGATCAGTGCAAGGGTTGCACCATGGGGAAGTATGTAAAGTACACCTTTCATGAAAAGGAGAACCGTGCTTCGGTGATCCTGGAGAGAATTCACACAGACGTGTGTGGACCATTCTCGGTTGCTTCAACAACAAAACATAAGTATTATGTTATTTTTGTTGATGACTTTTATCGTAAATATTGGATCTTCTTCATACATAAGAAGGATCAAACATTCTCAAAGTTTCGTGAGTTTAAAGCATTGGTGGAGAAATAGTCGGGGAAGCAAGTGAAGGCTCCGAGGAGCAATAATGATGGAGAATAAATCTCTAATGAATTCAAATACTTCTGCAGCAAAGAAGGAATTCAAAGAGAACTCATAGCGCCTCATAAACCACAAAAAAATGGGGTCACAGAGAGGAAGAACAGAACGATTGTGGGTGCAGCACGAGCGATGTTGCATGATCAGGGCCTACCAATGCATTTGTGGGTGGAAGCATGCAACACTACAGTTTATGTGCAAAACCATTTTCCTCATAGAGTACTTGGCATGAGTACACCTGAATAAGCTTTCACTTGTAAGAAACCTGATGTTTCTAATTTTAAGATTTTTGGCTCATCTGTTTATGTGCATGTGACCAAAAATGCCAGGAAGAAGTTGGAGCCAACAACTAAAGTTGGGATATTTGTTGGGTACACAGAAACACCCCATAATTATCGTGTGTATTTGCCTAACAATAATATGACTGTTATGCGATGAGATATAAAATTCGATGAGGGGAAAGCCATGCAGTTGTCGCTTAAGAGGGAGCTAGACTTGCATGCAGAGGAGGAACTGCTGGTTCCCAAAGATGAGTCTCAAGATGTGGATCAACCACATGAAGAGTTTCATGGAGTGGAGTAAACCACTCATGCAGAGCCATCCATCAGAAATGGCAGAAAGCGCACCACATAAGTTGATAGATTGAGACTAGATGCTACACAGAAAGCAGGAGCCCCTACTTCACATCGCAGACAGAGACAGTCTCCTGATCGATTTACTGGATACATGGCTCTCATGAGCAAATGTATTGTGACTGAACCATGTTCCTTTCAAGAAGCAGTGCAGTATCCCACTTGGGTTGATGCAATGGTGGAGGAGTATGAATCCATTGTCAAAAACAGTGCATGGGAAATTGTCCCAAGACCGGTTGACAAATCAGTGGTAGGTTCGAGATGGATCTACAAGGGTAAGATTTTAATCATTRTTATTTATGTTGATGATTTAATACTGATTGGTGATGAGAAGCTGATACACTCATGCAAGGAGGACCTTGCAAAGGAGTTCGAGATGAAGAATATGGGCCTCCTTCATTATTTCCTTGGATTGGAAATATGGCAGTGAGATGGTGAACATTTTGTGTCTCAAGGCAAGTATGCAAGGGAGATACTGGGTAAGTTTCACATGGAGGGCTGCAAACCCATGGATACTCCTCTTCCAAGAAACTGGAGGAAAGAGGATGCTACTTCTGGAGAGGTAGTGGATGTTACTATTTATCGACAATTAGTGGGTTCGCTAATGTATCTAGTGAACACGAGACCAAACATTTGCTKTGTGGTTAACTAGCTGAATCAAGCAATGGTTAAGCCTACCAAGCTCTTTTGGAAGGTGGGTAAGTATTTCCTGAGATACCTGAGGGGCACATCTGAGTATGRATTATGGTACAAACAGACGAATGAGGTGAAGTTGCATGGCTTCACGGATGCAGATTGGGMAGGTAGCCCAACGGACATAAAGAGCACATCAGGGGGGATATTTAGTATAAGATATACAACTGTTTCTTGGTACAGTAGAAAACAAAGATCCATCACACTYAGTTCARCGGAAGCAGAATACATGGCAGCGAGTCAAGATGCATGTGAGGCTATCTGGATGTGAAAGATCTTGGTTGGTTTGTTTGGTTCTCATTTAGATCCGACAGTGATTCATTGTGATAATAAGAGTTGCATTAAACTCTCGATTAATCCTGTGTTTCATGATAGATCTAAGCATATAGATATCCGATATCATCATATCAGAGACTGTGTGCAACGAAAGATCATGTTGCTTTAGTACATTCCTACGAAAGATCAGGATGTAGACATTTTGACGAAGGCACTCACCAGGAGCAAATTCGAATACCATAGAGACAAGATTGGGGTGAAGGATAATCCCTTTCTTGTTGAGAGGGAGTGTTGAGATTCAACAACAAGATCCTAGTGAAAATTATTCACCTACACTAGGATGGATCCTCAGGCTATTTTTAGGTGGAAGTCTATTTTTAGATGATGAGCAAATTCTATTTATAGATGATGTCTATTTATAGATGGTGAGCGATTTCTATTTACATATGTATGTCGACTATTATTATCCCTTAATAATAGTCGGACAATAAATATTAAGCTATTCTCAATGAGCACTTGGAAATAGTTAACTGAAGTGGCAAATCAGTTAGCTATAGGAAATTCGAGTTCAAAGGTTGACTTATGGGACATGCAAGTCAAATTAGTTGTAACTGAGTGATTCAAAGTTGTAACTGAGTGATTCAAAGTTGTAACAGAGTTGGATTTGTAGTTATGTGAGTTGTGAAGTAGTTTAACTCAGTTAAGTGAGTTAAGCTCAGTTGTACTAATTGTAACTGAACTTACACTAGTGAGAGATAAGTGAATTAATTATTAATTAATTCACAATCAGTGATCTCACATGCAACTGAATATTTGCCACTGTTAACTACATGCATGTCAGATCCAGTGGAGATAACAAGTGAAAAGGATAGTTTGACTATCAATTGTGACATTAGTGAATGCACTCATGCAACCACACACATAGTGGATGTGCCCATGAGGATTGCGCAGCCTAGGCAAGAGGGATTCATTTATTGCAGGGATTGCGCAGAGGAGGAAGGTTGTCTAGAAGCAGTAAATTGGCACATGAATTTGTCAATTTTTGTATGACAGTGTGAGACGATTGTATATTGTACCAAAATCTCTTGGATTAGAGTTTTGTATGAGATTCTTTCATGATCCATGATATATACATAATGTATGATAGTGGGGTTTTTAGCTTTATGCTTTCCCGGTAAAACATTTGTGTTATGTGTGATTGATCTTTCTTCTTAATATTTCAATTGGCGATAGTGTTTTAAATTCCACAAGAATATTTGTAGAAGCGATTCATTATTTAACAGTGGCATATAATTGTTAGATAAGGAGAATCCAGGTAATACATAATTTGTATTAAATTTCTACAAACCAAACTGCAACAATCTCGACACTACAGATGGATGGGTGTTCTACAACAATTTCACTTGGTAATCAAGTACAAAAAGGGTACGGGTAAGAAGGTAGCTGATATGCTTTCTAGACCTCCTATTGCTGCTTCTATTATTTTGAAGAATACTTCTTTATCTCATGATAGCTATGTGGAACAATATGCCATTGATGAAGATTTTAAAGAAGTATATGAGAAGCTAAGCCATGGTGCACAGGTAGAGAAATATTGTTTGCAGGGAAAACTACTATACCATCTTGGAAAGCTATGTATCCCTACAAGTGAACGAGTCCAAGTAATACAAGAATATCACACTTCTCTTGTGTTTGGGCATTTTGGGGTAGGAAAAACTATGGCTCATTTGCAGAGGTTTTGTTACTGGCCTCAAATGAAAGCAATTGTAACTAAATATATAAAGGGGTGTGTGATGTGTTCTACTTGTAAGCCCACTAATAGAAAACTGGGGATATACTCACCACTTCCTGTTCCATCCCATCCATGGGAAAGTATCTCCATGGATTTTGTAGGGGGTTTACCAATGTCAAAAGGGGGTCATGACTATTTGTATGTTGTAGTTTATAGGTTCAAAAAGATGTGTATCTTGATGCCATGTAAAAAATAGATCACTGCTGAGTAGACTGCTAATCTCTTCTTTCAGTATGTCTGGGTTCACTTTGGGTTACCCACATCCATTATCTCGGATCGAGATACTCGATTCCTTTGGGATTTTTGGACAAGCTTATGGAGAATGATGGACACAAAATTGAAGAGGAGCACAACTTTCCATCCATAGACCGACGGATAAACAAAGGTGGTGAACTGAACAATGGTACTTTTTCTTCGAGGCTACTGCAACAAGCATCCCAAGTTATGGGATGAACATATACCCTATGTACAACATGCTTACAACCGAGCCTTACATTCCTCCACTTAGTTTTCACCTTTTGAGACATGTTTTGGGTACCTACCTAAGGTTCCTTTGGACTTGATGTATGGGAGAGATATTGATGCAAATGAAGAAAGAACATAGAACAGAGCCTGCAAGTTCATCCAGAGGATCCAACAAGTGAACCATGTAGTCAGTGAAAAGTTGGAGAAAAGTCAAGCATAGTATAAAGCTCGACATGACAAGCACAAGGTCGATCATCAGTTCCAGGTTGGAGACCATGTATGGCTTCACATAAACAAGGAGAGATTGAAGGGTGAAGGCAAGAAACTCAAGCCCATTCATTATGGACCCTTCACTATCTTGGAGAAAAGTGGTACCAATGCTTTTTGTCTGGATATTCCACCTTATATGCAGATTTACTTAGTTGTAAATGTAGAGAACTAGAAACTTTTTGAGCCTCCCATGATCATGGATCGGGATGAGGAAGTTTCAATACCTTCGGTTGATGAATTTGATCATGATTACTTGGATGAATTAAAGGAAGATATCATCTTGGGCAGAAGGACGAGGACTTCATGCATGGGTGATGTTGATTATCTTCGAGTAGGCTTAAAGGGAACACATCCAAGCAAGGCAAAGTGGATAAAGAAGGACAAAGTGAGGGGACTCTTCCCTCACTTATCTGTTGATTGATGAAAGCTTTTGGTGGTCCAAAAATCTCTTAGTGGGAAGGCGTTATCCAAAAAGGATCCAGAGAAGACTAAGAACAACTCAGAACTCACAAAAGCAACTTAGGATGATCAAAATGGCCTCGACAAACAAAGAAAGGGAGAAAATTCAAAGTTCTCAAAACTCAGTGAAAATAACATCATTGCGAAGAGAACGTCACAAGATTTCTAATGGTGCAAACGACTCATCAAATGGAGTTACGGATCGAAAGATATTCATGGTCAAAGTTTGGTCAACCTAGCCCAGTCAACAAAACATCCGTACTGCTGACGTCAGCACCAGTATGAATGGCATCAAAATCAATACAACACACGTGGAAGGAGTATGAGGTGACACATGTCATCCTGACATCATCATGGTGATGTGGAAACACCAGAGGCTTCCACATGTTACTCAGATTTGGCACTTCTAGACCGATCTGTGGACCAGTAGGATTTTTCCACGTGGAAATCCGTACGGTCTATACAGTGACATGGCATGATGATGTGGCATGGTGAGTTGGCAGTGACGTGGCACTAACATGGCAGGCTAACGATGTAGTGGATAACGTGGCCGAATGGGAGGCTACCATGTGGCAGTGGGAAAATGCCCAATGATAGCCCGTATCCGAAATTTGAAAGAAAACAAATGATTTGGCGGGTCCACCAAATCTGGCGGACCTAGCCAAATCTGACACTAACTATCGGATAGATCCTTTGCCAAATATAGTGGAGCAGATTGGTTATATATATGTGTATTGTTATAACAACAAAGCCAAAAGGGGGAGGCCCATGGGTTTGACCCCAGGACCTCCTCCCTCCATTATGCCTTAGTACTCAAACCTTAACCAGCAACCCCTCATTGTAATGAATGCTAGTTTAATTACTTAAGATATGCATCTGCTTGAGCCCAGGGAGGCGTGCGCGTGTACAATCGAGAATGCATTATGATACATGGTACAACAACATTAATTGCAGGTTGTAGGGCACGAAAACTGAGACATAATTCTTCTTGGGCCTGGGAGTGCCAGAGTTGGATCGAGGCGTGGAGACAGTCATTTTTGGGTAATTCGACGCCACAAATTCAGTGGTGCTATCTGTTTCCCGATCTGAGAAATATTTCTACAGCTTGATTTCAAAATGATGTATACTTATTTATTTTGCCAAATTCTTTTGCCGAGTTAATGAAAAATCCTACCCATTTGAGAGCAACACCCGGAGATGTAGTCCACCAAGGACGGAATCCGTTATCAAGTTTTTGTGTTCAGATTTGATGTCTCTTCATTATTGAGTTTTTCCTTCTTTAATGGTGCACTTTAATTTATGCTCATTTAATGCAATTCTTTATAAGTCACTCGATGAAAAGATCCCGGATCACACTCGCAGGGGTTTGTAAAGAGAATTTTGCTTTATATCTCAGAATAAAGTTAATAAAAAATCAGATTTCTGATTTCAGTATCACATGTGTATCTTAATGATGTTTTTCAGATTTTTCTTTTATCCTTATCTGCTATCCATGTACACACTTATGTGTATTTCCGCTTTCTTTATTTTGCACAATTACATATAAAATATAAAATCATCCTTGGTCCCTCGTACATATTACTTGTGGATTAAGTGATTGTTTTGAATTTAAGGCTATAAACTCTAGGTAACATTCCCAACTATCTTGCCTTAGTCTAGCAAGATCTGAAAATGTTTGAGTAAGGTTTTCCGTACCTTTTCCTCAACATTTATTTAGCGACCATACTAGGGAAGATCTTTCCATATCTCTCTGGTCGATTGTATCATGAATGTATTTTATTTTCCTATTTTGTCTTATTACTCTTTGACTGATTTTTCCATGATAGTACCTGCTGTGAGACAACGTAATATTGGGAACGGTCTTGATGACCATAACAACATTGCCTTGACTTTATTCAACACTATTTTAGAAAGCGCCAATACTCATGCTGAACTTGAATGCTCTTGGGAAGCAATTGAAAGGGACATAAATATTTGTGAATGTTGGGAAGCCTAGAAATCAACAATAATATTTCCTCTTACCTATTTAATCTTTTATTTCATGTCCTTTAATTCTTGAATTTATCGAAGAAGAAGACGACTGTCCCCTTAAGTTACCACTGTTTCTGAAATAGGAAGGAGAAAAATTATCTTATTAACACAACAAATTGCTCTAAGGAGAACTGTATTTGATTCTACGAGTTCATATTCATCACCCATACCTATCACCTTCAGTATGACATCTTCGGGTAAAGGTAGTGGCACCGAAGGTTCCTCCTCCTCACAACCCTATGCTTCATCTGTGATTGGTAGTATCTATAGTCATCAAGTCCCTATTCAACCTACTACTGATACTGCTAAGGTCATTAAGAAATATGGACGTTTTCAATTTGAGGAAGATGCTACAACCACCCCCTGGCTTGTGTCTTCTCGCTTGAATCTCGCACTAGCCACCCAACCATTATCGAAATTCAAAGATCATTTACCTAGGTTCTTAGGAAATGGTACCGTTACCACAAATGAACACATGTTAGCATTTTCTAATGCTTGTCATAACATAGGGGATAACGATAAAAACACGTGCATGCATTTATTTTTCAATTCTCTTGAAGGGAAAGCTGCAACATATTTTTTTGACCTCCCACCCAAAATGCTTTCAACTTGGGAAGAACTGGTTTATTGGTTAAAATCCGCTTATGGACAACCCAAGAGTCCAGTTGATCAGTTAAGGGAATACAAAAATATTGCCTATAAGGATGGTGAAACCATTAAGTCTTTTAACCTTTGTTTCACCAATCTATATAATAAAATCCCCGAACTCATCCGTCCTCAAAATCAATCTACTTTCATGCATTATTATAATGATTTACCTTCTCCTTATCGTCATAGAATTGAAGAAAAGGCTATTGACAATCTTGGTTCCACCCTTTAGATTTCCCTAGAATATGAAGAGCAACTTGAAAGAACGTGTCTTCCTAAGGGAGAGTTGGTCAAGCAATCAAACATGTCTACCATTCTACAACTCATGCAATATATGAATAATAGGATGATAGCCTAAGAACGAAAAGGATTTTCCTCTTCCTCTTCCCCCGAGGTATATTCTTCTTCCCTAGTGCCTTTTAGAAATACTACTGGAAGCAATTTTCAGCCAAAGGCCATAATGACTCGCACTTGGTGTAACTTCTGTGAAGAAAATCATGATGAGAATACCTGCAAAGTTAAAAGAAATGATAGAGATAAGATATTTAGCAAAAGGCCCGATACCACAATCATTGTTTTATATTGGGATGAACCAAAGGATGTTATGGTAGTCAATACCAGGAATAAATCTTACACTGCCAAGAGTAAATTTTATCTTCCCCACACTTCTTCTGCCCCAAGTTCATCTTCTCAAAGTGCCGATACACAAACTGTCAGAACCTCAAAAAATCAAGGAATATCTTCTCCTCTTCCGTCTTCTAAGAATAATATCATGAACCAATTGGCTAATATCAAAGATGATGCTACCCTTTTGGACATGGTCGTCTTCCCAAAACAACATAAACATCTTATAGACTTTATGGAAGGTAAGATTCCTACCATAACCAATTTATTTGAAGAGTCGAAGGAAGAAGATTCAACTGTAAATAGGATAGGTGTAAATAATTTTAGGAACCCTGTTAAAAATCCTCCTTTCTATATCTCAGTAAAAATCATGGATAAAATAGCTCATTGTTTCCTAATTGATGGCAGGTCTAGTCCAAGTGTGATGTCTAAAATAATCATGGAAGAGCTTGGCTTATCTTGTACCAACGAAAATTTTAGAAGCATGCTCTCTTATGATAATTTGCAACAATCAACTATAGGTGAAATCAAGGATGTATCCTTAGTTTTGTGTGCACATATTGAGATAAGGACAACTCTCAATATCCAAGTAATTGATACGCTGATGAGTAACTACTCAATTATTTTGGGAAGGGACTGGCAAGCCTTAACTGGTGGATACCTTTCACTTGATTGTACACATTTATCCATCCCTCGAAACAGAAAGAACATTATGGTTCTTAGGGAAGGAAGAATTTCACCCTATATAGAGAGCGTTCCCAAACCAATGTAAATTATCTCAAAGAAGATTTGGGGTTGTACTCTATCTTTGCCGATGAAGGTGACACTATATTTGAACTAATTGATTTTTATGATGGTATGTGGCACATGCATTTCGATGGCTCATGTTCAAACAAAGGTAATGAAGTTGGCATCATTCTATATTCCCCTATAGGCAAAATTCACAATTTATCTTATAGGTTGTAATTTGCTTGTACAAACAATGTTGTTGAGTTTTAGGTCTTGTTGTTGGGCATTGAAAATGCATATAACCTTGGTTGTGGCCACCTTACAGTCTTTGGTGATTCCGAGCTTGTTGTGAATCTTGTATGAAAGATTTATGTACCAGACAATAAGTTATTTAGATATTATACCCAAGCTGTTTGGATGTTGATTTCAAATCTGTTATCATTTAACATCACTCATGTTAAGAGGGAAATTAATTCAATGGTTGATAGATTATCTATTTTTGCAGCTTCTCATACTCGGCATATTTTACGTCAAAGACCTGATTGTACGTTCCAATATCTATACCATCCTCACCTCCTCGACAACGTAGAATCATGGAAAGTTTTCCTGAGTGACAAAGGCATTTGCGCTTTCATACAAAATGAACCTTTTAAGCCCAAAGAAATCGTCTTTGTTGAGGATGAAAAATTTCCCTAAAGGCTTGACTCCTCTCGAAAGTTCATTTTTGTCAAGTGATGTAAGCAAAAAAGAAACACATAAGGAAGAGGAGTCAAAAAGGAAAGTTGGTGATACCATTTCCTTGAATATTAGGACATCTGAATCTCCAAAGATCATTAAATTAAGTGCCCAATGTTCTGATGAAGATAAAGCAAAATTCATGAAATTACTCCGTGATTTTCAAGAAGTTTTTGCTTGGTCATATGAGGATCTTCGTTGTTTTGATCCTACTCTCATACAACATTCCATTTCTATCAGAGATGGGTAAAAACCAGTTAGGCAAAGACAAATACCTATTAATCATGTGCTTGAAGCCACCATTAGGAAAGAATTGGAAAAAATGTTGAAAGCTCATATAATCTTTCCAGTTAAGTATTTTGAATGGGTTTCAAATCTGGTCCCTGTTCGAAAAACTACCCGGTCAGATCAGATTATGTGTCGATTTTCGTGCATTAAACAAGGCAAGTGTCAAAGACCATTTTTCGCTTCCTAATATGGAGATGATTTTACAATAGGTTGCAGGGTCGCAAATGATGTCCTTACTTGACGATTTTTATGGATATAATCAAATCAAGGTAAAAAGGACAGATAGATATAAAACCACATTTACCACATGCTGGGGCACATTTGCTTATGAATGTATGCCATTTGGCTTATCTAATGCAGGTGCCACCTTTCAAAGAGCTATGCATATAGCTTTTGACGATCTAATCGGTAAGATTATTCATGTTTATCTTGATGATTTAACTATTTATTCTAAAATGGTTGGATCATTTTAGTCATCTTAGAAAAGTTCTCACGCGCTGCAGAAAATTTGGTGTTTCTTTAAATCCTTCCAAATTTATTTTCGGTGTCACGAAAGGTAAGATTCTTGGTCACATTGTTTCTGATTCAGGGATAAGTATATATCCTGAGAGGAATATTGTTATTCTAAACCTCCCTGCTCCCACCTCCAAGAAAGAAGTTCAAGCTTTCATGGGCATTATTAATCTTGTTCGTAGATTTGTTCCTGATTTTGTTGTCATGGTTAAACCAATCCATAATCTTTTAAAACAAGATCGTTCTTTTTCTTGGACAAATGTTGTCGAAATTCTTTCCTTAGGATTAAGAAGGCGATCAGTTCTGTGCCGGTTTTGGTGAAACCGAATTTTGAGAAAGATTTTATCGTATATACCAATGCCAATGAGGAAGCAATTTCTGTTATCCTCTTACAATGTGATAACCAAAACAATGAAAAACCTGTATCTTACACAAGTCAAAGGATATCAGACAATAAGGTCAAATATTCTTATATTGAGAAACATGCTTTCTCTATTGTCAAAGCTAAAGTAAAATTTCGTCAATTTATTTTGGGCAAACACACACAAGTGAAAGTCCCTTTGCCTGCTGTCAAGTTTCTACTTTCACAAAATTACCTTTCAGGAAAACTTGCACATTGTCTTGCCAAAATTCAGGAGCATGATTTGACAATTATGACTTCAAAGACAATCAAGGGATAAGACTTAGCCCTTCACTTAGCTCAACATCCTGAACCAAGTGAAGAACTTGACGATCAAGATAAGCCTCTTTCAACGTTATTTTATATTGAAAATCAAAATCTTTCTATATCTGAGCATCCTTGGTATAAAAATCTAGTGTATTATTTGTAGTATCAAAGGTGCCCAGATGAGTTGGATCCTCATCAAAGAAGGAGACTCCACCTTGAAGCTTCTAAGTATATAATTTTAGGAGACTCCTTGTTTAAAAGATCTGCTAATGGATTTGCTGCTACGATGTGTAAATGATGAGGAAGCAGATAAATTATTACACGAAATCCATGGATCATCAACATCTGTCTTCATACTGGTGGACATTTTTCTGCTAAAACTACTTCTTTTAAGATCATAAGAAATGGTTATTATTGGCCTTTGATCTTTCGTGATTCTTATAAATTTGCAAGGTACTGTGATAAATGCCAAAATTTCGTTGGTAAAGAACGTCTTTCTGCCATGCCTTTACAACCTATCCTTTCAGATTTTCCTTTTTCTAAGTGGGGTCTAGATTTTATTGGTCCAATCAATCCTTCATCCTCTGCAGGGCATATCTTTATTTTGATAGCCACTGATTACTTTACTAAGTGGATTGAGGTTGTCCCTCTTGGACATGCGCAAGATGAACATGTAATCTATTTTCTAGAATTGAATATGTTTTCCAGATTTGGCCTTCCATTATAAATCATTACAAACAATGGTCCAACCTTCATTTATGCAAAATTGACCCAATTTCTTGCTAAACTAGGTGTCAAACATTTCACTTAATCTGCTTATTAACCTCAGAGAAATGGACAAGCAAAGTCCACTAACATAAATCTGGTTAGGATTATAAAGAGAATCATAGAAGAAAAACATCTCCAGTGGCACACACTTCTAACTTATGACCTTTGGGTAGACCGTACAACCACTAAAGCAAGTACATTCTTTACTCCTTTTCAACTTCTATACGGCCAAGAGGCATTTCTTCCTATCGAACTAGACATTTCTTCTTTATGGTTGATGTTACAGAGTGACAAATTAAATTCTTTTAATGTTTCCCAAAGGATAAAGACATTGTTATCCCTGGAAGAACAAAGGAATTTTGCCTTGGAAAATCTGAAAAGGAGGCAAAAAATGGTGAAGAAGTATTTTAACAAACAAGCAAAGGATGCTGAATTTAAGATTGATGACAAAGTCTTACTATGGGACTCAACTCATGCTGAGAGAGGGAGACATTCTAAATTCCAAAAGTTATGGCTAGGTCCATTTAAAATCACTTTTATCCTCGACACAAATTCATATCTTCTTAAAGACATAGATGAGCGATTGTTTTCTTACAATACAAATGGTTCCCACTTGAAACATTATGTGGAACCAACCTAATCACTAACTCTATTTTTTGTAAATATGACCGATGTATATATTTTTTGTCTTACGTTTTTTTTGTCACTTTGGTTTATTGCGTTTTATTTTATGTTGTTTGTTTTGCATGGTCATCAGAAATAAAGTCCGGATCAGTTTTTCCATAATGATGTCATTCTGTAAGTATTGTTGATCAATGCAAATAACATAGACGCAATTGCTATGATATCTTCCTTTTGAGACACTAATGGAATAGCTTTTTGATTTCAATACTGTTGTAGTATAGTTGTTTTTTTTTTCTTCCTTGTTTCTAGTATCCCTTTCTTCCCTCCATCCTGAGATTCAAAGGTATATCATAAGCATTCTCCTTGAAATTTTAAAAGTGTTATCAATTATGAACCTTATTGATCATTATGCATACAGGACCAATTCCCCTCATACATCTCACTTTCCATAATTTATTCCCTGAAGTCCCATCTCATCTTTTCCCTTAAACCATCATTTTCCCCCTGTTGCATAACTATTTTCTGAGTAGTTTCAATCACCGACTTCTACTGTTATGTGGAGCCAAGCATTTTGAGTTCTAAATATGTTGAGAATAGATTTCCCTATGGAGTCTCTAGTTTGTTGATGCCAAAAAGCGTAACATAAAATTCCTGCTTGCAAATGGGTTGCAATGCATTATTACTTATATATATATATTTTAAATAATACTAGATAGGTGGGACCCCTTGATAAAAATAATGATAGAAAGCGCTCCTCTTATTGCGCTCATGATTACCTTATGAGAAAGATTCACAGTTTGAGAATACAAATGGAAATCCTAACCTATTTCCATGTGCAATTAATGGATGTTAAGGGTGTGTTAGCAATTTGATTTTAAAACGGAGAAAATGTTTATTTTATTTATACATATAAGTTTACTCTTGCTACACCTAGATTTTGATATATTGCTTCAAATATAAGCCACATGCAACTCATGGTATATTTGCATACATGGGAAAATGATTATTATGATTGAATGTATACTCCACTAGCAAGGAATGTGGGACATGTTATTTAGGTGCTAAGGGTTAAATGGGCATATTATTGCTATGAAATTCATATGAGAGGCTGATTCGACTTTGATTTTGGAAATGGTACGTTATGTTTTATGGATATTGGATATATGATGATTGATATTCTATGTTTGGAACAAGGTTTTTGGGAGTTGGAAGGGCTCCATATTTGGCTGTGGTTGATGGAATTTAATGTGAAAAGAGGGGAAACTACGTCCATTTATTGCATGTCGTTCCCACCTTCACTTTCTCCTCGCATTCGTTTTTTCTACTCTGGTTAGCAACGCCTCAATTGTGCTCGACCTTTGGCGAAAAAGTAGTTGTGCTCTTTAGCTTTTGGGAATTCTTCTGACATGTATGTTGGCTCTTATCTCTCCATTCATGGATGGTTAGCTCTGCTCCAGATAAAATTGTTTTGTTGGCTCTTAGAGTTTGCATGCATAATGTGCTTGTTTTTTGAACTTTAAAATGGATTTGTTGTGGGCATTTTGGCCATGTAACTCACGTTTCGATTTGGGTTTCTTCCTGTTGGCATTTAAATGTTTCAAACTGGAAATATTGTTCGACATTTTATTCTATTTGAAGTATATGGTTGTATGTGCCTGGATCAAAGGTGGTATTACTATAATATGACTGTTGGAAAATAACTGTGGGTGAAGGTGTTCAGTTTCGCTCATTTTGTATGATTAATTTTGAGGGTTTCCTTTGTAAAAGAAAAATAATAGTTGGGTCTTGTGACTATTGTGTAGCACCCTGAACCTGGAGGATGTGTGATCTTATTATTACCACGACTTGTGGTGTTATGGGTGGCCTATGTGTTTTATCTTGCTGTCATTTTGATGTGAAGGAGTCGGTTTTTCGTTTCCTGCATCCCACCTTTCAAACCTTACGCCCATATGCCTGCTCTAGTCCTTGTTTCCCCTTCCAATATACATGCAAGTGAATAAAGGAAAACCCAAATTCGAAGTTTTGTTTAACTGTTTGACCCAACAGTGGGAAAGATTGATATCACCCACAAAATCATGGCTTGTTTTTTATTTATCTATGGGGTGATTTGGCCGATTTTGAGTTTAGTAGGAATTCTATGGAAACAATGCCCACCATGTTCGCATGGGGTTTCAAACCCAGTTTGTTTGCAACTATTATTTGAGGTTGTGATGTAAATGTTATATAACAAAAGGATGATAGATTTATGTTTCTCTTCCTCTCATGATGTTTTGAGGCATTCTTTTATGATGATGATTGAGTCAATTTTTTTTTTAAACAATCTCCTATAGAACGTTATGCTAGTTTTTAAAAGAAGAAATGAAATTCACAGGTTTGATACTCCTGTAAATTTTCCTTGAAGTTTTATATTGCACAACTTACAAAGATTTTTGCCACATTATGGATTCTGTGTGTTGAAGTTTAAAAGTGTGTTATGGCACAAACAAAATTTGGTGGAAGTTTTGGAAATAAATGTGCATGGAAAACAATGGATATTCAAATGATTTTGTGGATATTGGCAATGTTGATTTTAACATCAATGAATGTTATTTCTTGTAACTTAACAATGATCACTATTATTCCTATTTGTTGTCTCATTTTTCACTCATTATATGCTCCCCACCTTCCCAATAACATTTAATCCACCCTCTGTTATGTTATCTTGAATTTCATTTTTAAAGGAAAAGGATTAAAGAGGATTGGATGATGATTTTAGTTGGAAATTGTGATATGGAGATATTGTTTTTGGAAGAAAGGGCTATGTGTTTTGCTTGAACAATATTCATTTGTTGGTTCCCGTCCATGCTACCATTTTTTATTCATTATAAATCCCCTCATATTCCCAATGACCCTATCATTCCCTGTTCAATTGCAGTTGATTATTAAATTCGATAATTGGTGGGTTGTGTCAATGGATGGATTGCATATGCTTCTATTGTGAATGATAGAGCCAACATATTCATTTTATTTAGGTAGAGTATTAGTGAATGGATTGTTAACATTTTTCATATTTTGATTGGAATATTGCTTCAGGATGAGTTTCTTTAGCAGGGGCAACAATGGCAGATGTGCAAACAGAGGTAGAGGAAATAATTGGCAAAGAGGCCATAGAAGGCCACGATTTTCAATACATTTTGACGCTGATACGAAAGAACTGAATCAACTTTTCCAAGCTGGGTTTTTTAATCTAGTTGTTATGGAATAATTCTCATGCAGACAGGTGAATCTTCCCTTGGAGTACAAACCCCTCTACCAAGACAGAAAACTACCTTTGGACACTACCATTCCTATAGATAAATTATGCCCATCGAAAAAGAGAGAAGGAGGGATAGTATGATGTACCTCACTTTAGAAGTTTGTCCACACTTCTCCAATCCATGAGTTTCAAACAATACCTACAATGGATGACAAGAGACAAACAACTATCTCCTACTCTAATGGATTAGACAAAAACGATCTATCTATGAAAGATTAAAACAAGCATAGACAAGTACATGTAAATACATACTAGAAGGAAATAGGCCAAGTATATATATGAGAACTTTAAAAAGACACTTACAACCTTCAGATGATGTTGTAGTAGCCTCCCTAGATCCTCCTCGTCCAAGCCCTTGCTTGAAAGATCCACGGTTAGAATAACAATGCTTTGCTGATTATTTCTCCTCCTTGTTCACCATGAGAATGCCTCCATTTATAGTCTTTGAGAGGCTAAACCACCTTGGTTATATTTGTGTTTGGTTGAGATATGACTCCATCAATTGTGATATATCCCTTAGATGCAGCCTGAGGGTTAGATTCGAGCCAAACCAACTCGATCCATCCATAACTGTCGTTAGATAAAAAGGGGATGTCATCCAAGATTTGCTCAACCAATTTTACACTCCTTTACAATGGGAAATATAGAACTACAACGCTTCCTGCTAGATAGAGAAAGAGCACTAGCGCTCCCTTCCTATGAACAGGGGAGCGCTGATCTTCCAAAAGTTGTGAAGATGACCAATTCCCATAGAAAACACTTTGTTGCAATTGTCAAATGATGGGGCTTCTTCTTCTAACATGATTTAGGGGTTGTATCAAGTGTTTCTAAGGTGTCGTTCATGATGTGACACTTATGTGATGACAATGCTACACTTATGACACTTGTGAAAAAAAGTGCAACACTTATGACACTTACGACAATGAGAATGTGACATTATTGAACTGAGGAATTTTGATGTGTAATAGATTGCCCCCCAAAGTGTGAAGTCAGAAAATGAAAGCTGATGGTCGAAACACTTTGTAGATTCTTTGAAGCAAGGGTATGGAGTCGGGCAACCTGGTAGAAGCTGCAAACAACCATCAAACAATGCTAATATGTGTTCCAATCCCGAAGCAAACATACCTATGCTTGGACTATAAATGACTCAAAGTATGGCCGCCAATAAATACATTGTGGATCCATGATGATATTGACTAAGGGTATGGACACTAGAGATACAATGTGGATCCATACTTCTATGACATGAACTGATCGTAGCCACACAAAATACACAATGGAGCTACGAGATGATAAAACATAGTCACAAACCAATACAACATAGATCTATGCGACAACATAAGTATTAGCATGCTCAAATGACTTCCTTCGCAACCTAGGAAAAATAGTTATCATAATGAATTCTCAACCCATTGTCTTCATCCCAATATCGATGTGGTATGAATCTAGCAATGTGAATAGATGTTTTGATGTCAAACATGGTATAAATCACTTGATTACCGATCATTGAGGTAAACTGTTAACAAGTGCGAGGTAAATCACTAGTGAAGTTAATGACTCCCAAGTTACCCTAGTACAATCCAACGAATGTGAATAGATGAGCTAAGGTCAAAAATTCATGGAATCATCCGATCATAGGTCAATGATGTAAACCTACTGTCGGAAGCTAGGAGTCCTGCCATTGAGGCATGCAGGTCCCAAGGTACTAACTGGTTTCTAAGTCTAATTCCCGGATGATGTGTTGAAGTTAATAGGAAAAGACTCATCGAAGGAGGGCCTTGATGTATCCCCCATCATCGACACAACACTGACACAAGAAAGTGATAATATATAGTAGATGAACACAAACTGACACAAGTATGTAAACTGGTAATTTTTTAGATGGTTGACTCTTGAGGTGGAAAATTCCCTTGAACACTGAGGAATGACACGAGACTTGGCAACGTAAATGTATAATGGACCAAAACATAATGCCGCGAGTGCTAAGGCATTCTTTGGATGATTCAAAAGAGTGGAAAGACTCGTAGGATTGGTTTAGTGTAGAGTTTTAGTGGATTATCCAAGTGTTTAGTGTGAAGGTTAAAACAAGTGTCGTGTTCAAGGGCGTCTGCAAGAACTGTTTACAAAAGTTTTCAAGAAACTTGACGCACTTCCTTTAATTTTTCCCCCATCTAGATACATGAGTACCTCTTTTTAATTTAATGAGCTCGAGGAGGATAACACATGCTCGATATAACTCACCTGTGACAAGTTCCTCTTCCTTTGGTTAACGAACTAAAAGAAGTAAGGGTTCGTCCCCATATGGGCCCTTCAATGTGTAGTTTAGCGAGTCCAGAGAAGGAAAACTCAATGGTTTTTCATATTTAGAGAGTCTGAAAAGCACTTAAAGGCGACTCTAGGGTTGTCCTTTTTCATAATTTTAGTCTACGTGGTCCAAAAAAGAGATAAACTATTACTTGGAAGACGCCCTTTCGAACCTTTTAATGAGTGTGAAAAGAAGCAAGAGCACTCGACAATCTTTTCATGTTTTGAGAATCTGAAAAGCGCTTAAAGGAGACTCCAGGGGTTCCTTTTTCGTATAACCTTTACAAGTCTGAAAAAGTGATAAAAGTATACTCGGTTACATTCTCATGTATTTGTGACTGCGATAAGGAACAAAGACTAAGCTCGTTGGTTGTTACAAGGTCATCGAAAGAACTCCGCACAAATTCCTGTAAAATCAAGCTGTTCTGGGCACAAGATATTAGTAATTTCTCGAAAAAAATAATAAAAAACCAAAAAATAGACTTTATAATAAGGAGAAATGACCTAATTGAACATATCAAATATCAAACTAGGTCAGAAATTTATTTTTACCCTTGTTATTTACCATTTTCCTCTGCTCTTTGTATTTTTACCTCTTTTGAAGCATTTTTTGAGTGTTGATTGCGAGGGCCATGGGCAATCATTTTCAGAGTCGTCTGGACTAGGTTGGTCGTCTCTTCCTCTTCATTATTTTTTGTGTCTTTTTATTGTATTTAAACCATTAGTTTAGGTGTTCTAGGCTCCTTGGGAATCCCTAGAGCGTCAAAATGGATCGATGCTCCCTCAAGGCATTGAGGGGAGCACCGATCGTGATTTCAATGCCTTGGTGTGCGCATTGAGGGCTCTCTAGCACTTTGCTAGCTTCTTTGAGGGAGCGCTAGGCACATAAATCATTTTTGTTTTGATTTTAAGGCCAAAAGGAGACAATTTATTTCATTGAGGGTTTAGCTAATGATGATTAATTGATGTTTTTGCAGGTTTCATCCATAGTTAGCCATGGTTGAGTGGAAATAATGTCAACATGAGTTTGATGGCATCTCCACTCTTCAATACCCTCAAGCAAGGGCAACCTTGCACAATTGTGGCTTGCTCAAGTATTTCAAACTTTAGAACATGAGAAAAGAGGTGTTATTGCTTGAATACTTGATTGGTCTATGGGACGACGATGAGCAAGCGTTTCGAATAGGGCTACATATGCTTGAGATTGAAATGGACGATGCATACTTTTTGACGTGGCTCTCGAGGAGAGGGGCACCCACACTTTTGTCTAGACATAGGGCTACTTCGAGACCGACCGAGGCATGTGTTGCTGAATACTGTATACCAGGGTCACATGTGGTGGGAAGAAGATCGTGATAAAAGATGTGAGGGATCTAGCACTTCGATCCGTCCTATTTGCCATCACCAAGCTGGCGGGGAGCAATAGTTCCCATCTGGCTTCTAAATCCAAAATTTCTTATGCCATTCAGTGTTTGGAACCAAGACTATTCAATTGGAGTGCAGGGTTCCTAAGGAATGTCAAAGAGAAGATATCCAAATGCAAGAATGGAAGGCAAAAACAGTTCGGATATGGTTCCTTCTTGGTTTAATTTTTTCTAGAGCGGATGCCCCAAATGTAACCACAGGTTGCAATGATAGCACATCCTGTGACCGAGCCTCGTATGGAGAGGTGGACCAGTGTTTCCCACAAGTTGGGGAATGAGCCCTCGTCTTTCAGATTCATTACCAACTTCTTCGCATGGTGGAGGAGGAAGCTTGATGTGATTGAGGACTTCCCCTATGTTGGGGTAGATTTCAGAGGCAATGTTGACTCGGTACTTCCTGAGGGCATACAATGGGATGCATTAGGTATAAAAGACCATAATGTTGTAACAATATTTTTGTTTTGTTTTTTATATATTTTTGGTTGTACAACGAGGGATCTAAACCATTTTTTTTTCATCATGCAGACATAGGTGCATCATGTCTGACAAAGATTCCAGCATTGGGGCATCATGGGGATGCCCAAGAGGCAACTGAGCATGACGTCGTAGTGGGAGGAATCCGAGAGGTGGAGAGAAACCTTCGGGGCTTGACGATGGGCATTCCTGCCTTGAGGAGGCAAGACATGCCACTACACTTACAACGGCATACAGTTGGGGTCTCCGAAGGCCTCAATCATTTGCTACGACGGGTGGCACGAGCGGTAGTGTGATATGCAGAGCACAACATGATACAAGAGGATGATTAGAGTCCTTAGTCATTTGTAGTATTTATGATGATACTATGGGTATGAAAGCCCATGTTTTACCTCGTTATGTACTTTTCTATGATGTATTTTAATTTTTTTTTTCTACCAAGCATATATATATATATATATATATATATATATATATATATACGAGTTTTGCGGTGCTTACCTATGTTGCATTTTTTTTTTTTATGTGATGTTTTTACACATGATTTATGCTTCAAATGTTTATCTATGCAAAATATACCAATCCAACATGTAATTGCTAATAAATTTGTGATCTTGTTGAGTTCTCTCAATATGTGTCTGTACTCAATAAATTCAAAGGCTCTTTCGAGACAGTGAACCCTCAGATGGAGATGTAGTAAAGTTGAGTTGTGAAAGGCTTACTCACGATTTAGTTGATGGACCATGAGCTAAGAGTTGATATTAATAATCAATTGAGATATACCTAGAGAGGAATCTTTGGTTAAGACTCTGGTGACAGCATGGTACTCTGCAATGTTATTGGTTGCAGATCCTAGGAAAATCCTTCTCGAACTCACTAACTCCCCAGAGTGATAGATGACCCAAGCTGCAGAAGCGATGTTCTGGGTATGTCGACTAGTGCCATCTTCAAACTCGAAATAGATGGGAAAGGATGATGTCATATTCACATTCAATCACAAAGCATAGTATAAACAACTGAGGCAAGACTTGTGCATGCAAAAGAAAAGACACACCAAGTAAAATGTGTATAGTATAGTAATGTACAAATCACACATGTGAGATATTCTATGCATAGTACTTGTTGAGGTAAATCCCAATTCAGGGCTCGCTGAGAGATATCCCATCGTAGTCTACTAACTCGTAGGCGCCTCAGTGTAACACACGTTTTATGATGTATGGCTCGTGCCACATGGGTTCTAACTTACCTGCCCCCAGTTTGTCATGATCTTGGTCATAGAACAGGACTAGATATCCTTCTACGAAAATTCGAGGTTGGATGGATTTATCATATTAATTTTTCATGCATTTTTGATACGTCTCGTTGATGAGAGCAACATCGTGACGAATTTCATCCAACTTGGTCAGATATAAGAATTGTTCCTCTTCAACAGAAGTGTGGGGTAAGAGTTCAACGACAAGTTTCAATGAAGGAATCTCATATTCGATCGGTAATACCGCTTCTATCCCGTATACAAACTGGAAGGGTGTGAATCCAGTTGCGGTTTTAACTGAAGTTCGATAAGCCCAGAGTGCGGAGAAGAGTTGCAAGTGCCACGAGGTTTTGTTCGCTCCTAGAATGCATTGAAGCATGGTCTTCAGGACTTTGTTGATGGCTTCAAATTTTTCATTGGCCTGAGGATAGTAGGGGGATGAGTTTTCTTGGTGAAAACCTAGCTTAGTGCACAATTCACCCATCATTTGGTTCTGGAAATGGGATCCATGATCAATTACAATATCTTGTGGGACACTAAATCGAGTGATCATGTGGTTGAACACAAAAAGTGTTGTAGTACGACCATTGTTAAGGAATGTAGTCATAGACTCAACCCATTTAGTGAAGTAATCAACGACAACGATGATATAACTATGCCCCCCGGATGAGGTAGGCTTACATTGCATAAAATCGATGCCCCATTTTGCAAAGGGGCTGACGATAACAATGGGATGAAGTGGAGCTGGGTGGGTACGTCCTTTCCTCTAAAATATTTGATAGGGTGGGCATTTTTTAATGGCCTCAATACAATCTTTGAATATAGAAGGCCAAAAATAACCGACACGTAGAATTTTTTGGGCTGTAGCCATCCCAAAAAGATGACTGCCGCAAGCTCCAAGGTGACAATCATTTAAAACTTTTTCAACCTCTTCATGGGTTAAGAAATTTTAGAGGACAATATCAATTCCATGATGGTACAAGGTGTCACCAATGATAAGGTAGCGTTTTGAGTGGTGTCTAATTTGACGTCGTTCATCATGTGAAATGCTAGGATGAAAGCGCTGGGTTTGGAGATAGAGAAGAATATATCCATATCATGTATCAGACGTACTAATAAGGAACATGGATTCATCAGGAAGGGAATCACTAGGCTCAATATCCTCATTAGTATAGGGAAGATCACAAATTAATTCTGCAAAAACCAACGACTTCTTAGCCCTTGATTTGGAAAACTCGAGATCAAATTCTTGGAGAATGATGATCCATTTTGAATATTTTCCCCCAATTACTTGATGAGTCAATATGTGCTACATGGGGTTTGAGTTTGCGATGACCGTGGTAGTGCGTAACAAAATGTAATGGCGAAATCTCTGGACGACAATAACTGCCGCCAAATCTAACTTTTCAACATGTGAATACCGGAGTTTGGGACTTGATAGACTTTTACTCAGATAGTAGATCACATGTTCGGTGCCATCTTCATCCTCCTGTACTAACACCATAGCAATAGTGGAAGTGGAGGTAGCCACATAAAGGATATAATCTTTTTCATAATCTGGTGGGTGCAAAAGGGGTGTGTTCGTTAAGGCATGCTTAAGAGCATCAAATGAGCGCTAAGCAGTGGAAACCTAGATGAAAGGGGCATCTTTCTGAAGCAATCTCATGAATCCTTTAGTGATTTTAGCGTAATTTCAAATGAAGCGACGAAGAAAGTTTACCTTTCCTTGCAAACTTTGTAGTTGAGTGAGGTTGTTGGGAGGAGGTAAAGCTAGAATGGCTTTGAATTTTAAGGGATCCACCCTAATCTCATCTTTGGAGACTACGAATATGAGGAGTCTCCCTGATTCGACAATGAAGATGCATTTATGGGGGTTCAAACGTATGTTGTAAAATCGACATCGAAGAAAGATGGCTCGTAGGTGACCAATGTGGTCTCGTCGACGAGACGAGTAAGCGGGTAAGTCATCGAGGTAAGGTTCAACAATATGTTTGATATCATGGAATGCATATGACATGGCCCACTGAAAAGTGACTCCAACGTTTTTAAGACCAAAAGGTAATTTTCAAGAAGCGAAAGTCACCAAAGGGCAGATGAAGGTTGTTTCATGTTGATCAACTGGTAAAATGTGGATCTGGTTATATCCAAAAAAGCCATATATGAAAGAGAAAATGACTCTTCCGACACAATTATCGATAATTTGGTCGATAAAGAGTGGAGGGTAATTGCCCTTGGGACAAGCATTATTAAGATCCCGGTAATCGACACAAACACGAATGGTCCCTTGTTTCTTGGTGACCGAAACGATGTTGGAAACCCATTCGGTCAAAGGGACAGGGTGAATAAAACCATATTTCAAAAGTTTTTCTACTTTTGCCTTGATTGCCACGGTCTTCTTAGGATGGACTGGGCGAAGTTTCTATCTCACAGGTTTAACTCCTGTGTAAGTTTTGATTTCATGCAAAACAATCGATGGATTGATCCCTATCATTTCTTCGTAACTCCACGCAAAGATGTCACAAAATTATTTAAACAAGGCGGTATAAGTTTCAACTTCGTCAGCTGAATAATTTGCACCTAGTTGTATGTTTTTCACAATACCTTCTTTAATGGATATGTCGACAGTGATAGCGAAAGAGATGTTTCTCAAATTCCCCTTGGAGATGGTATCCTAAGTGAGTATTGAAGATTTGGGGGAGTCGCCGATATCACTAGGAAAGATAGATGAAATATCTTTCTCTATGTCATCCAAATGGGGAAGAAAGGACAAACAATGGTGGTTGTCATCCCATGGTGCCTCCTCGATACTAAGCATTTCCATAATAGATTCATCTGATGGAAAAATATGCAGGATGTAATCAAAAGTAGAGGATAGGGAATCTAACCATGATGGTAATGAATAAGTTGTAGACGCCAGCAGATGTTGGTCATCCAGTGAAGGAGAGGCAGACTGTATGGTGTCGTATTCAAACTCTGCAGGACTAAGTGGCATGGTGTGACCTAGCATATCAAATTCTAAGGGACTAGGCACGATCCAAGGATCAGATGATTTGAAGGATTGATGTGCCATATTTGAGATCATATTGATCGTTGTGATGTGTTTCTTAGTGGGAGGAAGAGGTGTAGGGAAGGTATCCATGAGAGAAAAGTCTCCCAGAAAGGAAATGTTGTTGGTCATTTGAGTGCGAGCGTCAGGGGTGCAGTAATCTAATTGATCAAAGGTCACAATTTTACCTTGATGAGGGAATTGGACGCATATAAAAACTAATGAAGCGACGAAAGTCATAACATAGAACCAAATTCTCCCTAGCAACAAGTTATAATTGAGGGGAACATCGACTAATTCAACATTTACAAAAACAATTTTGCCTCGCAATTGAACGACCAAGAATTGTAATAATCCATGAGGTCGGAAACCTATTCCATCAAATGCTTGTTACATGGTGGGAGATTGATTAAGACCAAGTGATTTAAGGCCTTTAAAACAAGCCAAGGACATGACATAGGTGGATGCCTCCTCGTCCAAGATAGTGCAATGAATATGTTGATTATGGACAATGACATCGACCTAGAAAGCGAGTTGGTGAGAGAGTTGTGATTTAAAATTATCCAGGTTAAACGTGATAGTGTTGGATGACTTGGGATCTATAGCTTCGATCACTACCAAGAGATTCCTACATTGGCTAGGGTAGTGTTGTAGAACTTCGAGAGCTGACATAGTGTAAGGTGCTTGAGCCGAATCTTCAACGATGTTGTAGTTTTGAGCAGCACACGAGTTTGGATTAAAGGTCAACTTTAAAATTGTGCTCTTGGGAGGGAATATAATAGAGTCAAAGCTAGGTTTCTCAATCTGAAGTGGCCCAGATGGAGGTGTAACTGTAGTAGGCAGTGGATCCGGTGTAGTACTAGTATTTACTTTCTCCTTATTAGGTTTACCTGGAGGTGTGTCGTATGTCGTAGTACGAGTGGTCAAATATATCCCATTAAACATGTAAATGTGTGCACTCGATGAAGCTTCCTTGTTAGGAGGATGATTTGGATTACCTCCTGTCGGAGGTGCATGAGCTTGGGAAACCAGTGACTGCTCTTGTGGAAAAGGATGTGTCAAGACAATGGGTTGAGAATTTCCTTTAAATTTTTTGGCAACTTCATCTCGACGAGGAAATCTTGTGTGTAGTGATCGTCACCACAAATGAGACATGGACATTTTGGTTTGCACTGTGGTTGTTTCTTAGTATCAAGTGGTTGTGTTACACATCCAAATCACTCAACTGGATAAGTGTCGCACATACCTCTCACCTGTCGCAAGTGTCGCAACTTCTATACAACTTGTCGCAAAGGTCACAAGTTGGTGATAAGA
>JZKD02S1775976.1:369832-445314 GCA_000966675.3 Picea glauca | reverse complement strand
GCCTGTTTCTTTCTAGTTTGTGTTAGATGCTACATGAACTTATCATTCAGTGATAGATCTGTTTTCAAGCTAATGTCAATAGAGTAGGAAGTGGTCGTATCTTCGTTTGTCCACAACCATCAACGAGAAGCAAAAGATTGGAGCGCAACTCGGAGCGTGCAGGGACAAACGTCGGTTAAAAGGTACTTCTGTTATTCTTCCTTCTCATGCATTAGGCTTAGATAGATTCGAAAGAAATTCAGTGTCCATGATAAGCACTTTTCTGTCTAGGGTTAAGGTCAAGCCTTAGAGGTCGATCTACTTGTCCGCAGGCAGATTTTCCTACAACAGGTTGCATTTGTGTTTTTTCATTTTCCGTTTGATTATTGTTTTTCTTGGTTTTATTCTTAGTTTTCTTCTTCCCCTTGGGCTGTTGTGGAGAAGCAGATTGAACTACATTCACCTCAGATATTTGAGTCAAGAGGGAGTTTGATGAGAGTGAAGTCAATCCGATAGCAGGGGCAGTGAATGAATGATTGGTCATGCCACTCGACTGTGTACTGGATTGGGTTTTGACGGAACCGATAACTCCACCCACATGATCAGTAGAGGATGGTTTTGATGGATCGATTGATGGACGGGGAGCGTTTGGAATCAATTCATACAAACTACCAGATTGGGAATAAACCAAGTCTAGATATTGGGCACAAGTAATGGCTTCCTCTTCTATAATGACACCACCCATGGCTACGTCATGAGAAATCAGAGGCAAAAGAGATTTGGTGAACCATTCAACCAATAATTGGTTAGGAATGGTTGCTTTAATCAACCGTAGTCGTCATCTCCACTCATGAATATGATCAGAGATATGTACGAAGTTGGTATGACAAAGGGAGGTCAAAAGTTCTATGTTGGTTTCGTAGTGGTTAGGTAATTGTAAATACACGAGGAAATCCATGGCAAGTGAATCAAAATATTGAAAAGTTTCGCGTTGTAATTCAATGTACCATTTAGTCGTTGTACCCATAAGTGTACGTTGGAAAAGACATAACTAGATAGAATCATCCATTAGTGAATTTGATGAACACCATAGATGAAAAGTCATAACGTGGTTATTAGGGTCTTCACCAGGTTTACTGTCAAATTTTAGAATATCGGAAGGCAATTTAGAATGAATAACTGGCCAAAACAAAGAATGAAATATGGGATCATTTGTCAATCTCGACAGATCCGATAGATCTAGAGTAGATAAGAACGATAGTTTTCAGTTGACCTATGGATGATACTGGTGTGGCATAGGGACACCAGTAGGGCTGTAAATTGGTTGAGGTGGATAATTGTAGCCAGCATGCCCTCCCATATGCTGTTGTTGTTGACCGAAAAAGGTAGGATTTATTTGTTGAGGAATGCACATGAAAGGACAGGGGAAACCCATTTTCCCCTGGGGAGGATAACTAGTGTAACTCGGGGGAGGATAGTTTGCTTGAGGTGGATAACTAGGTTTCCCTTGAGAAGGGTAACTAGGTTGAACCTGAGGAGGGTAAATATGTAACCCCTGGGGAGGAAACGATGATTGACCTTGAGGACCCCAAGTGGGATTTGGGACTCCCGGGAAAGGTTGTCCATAGTGTAGTCCAAAAGGATTGAGATTTGGAATTCCTCCTTGCGTTTTGGGGTTTGATGGCCCTCCGTGATGTGGTTGATGGAACTAACCTCCTTGGGGTGGTCCCCAAGATTGTGGGGGGTTTCCAGAAAATGAAGGTTGATATTGTCCCCCTGCCATTGGTTGGGTAGCAACTGGGGTATGATCGGTAAGAGGGGGTTCCCCCCCAGTTGGAATTTTCATGTTGGAGGACGGTTTCCTCTCGATAGGGAGTTGACCCACAGTTAGGTTCAGTGGTGTGGTAGGGTTTTTCATTCTGTGATGCAAAGATGCCCAAACATGATTCTGTGTAGTATACAAAGTTGTATTTTGAAAAGGGATGTGAGGTGTAACCATCAAGGTACTTTGCAAATGATTGGATAACATGATTCTTGTTTCACTGTGAAATTTCCCTGAAGTGGTAGTAATATTGACTGTTGGTTTGACAGGACGGTCTATGGGCTGACCTGACGATCCTACCTCTACATCGATGGTAGTAGAGGCATGTGGAGGGTCAAAAGGCGGTCAACTAAAATTAATTTTTTCATAAAGGTCTCGCCCCAATGGACTTATCCATATGGAATGAACATGAGTTTGATGAGGATCTACCATTTCTTCAGAACAGATAGAGGTAGTGTATTATTCGTTAAAATTGAGTTGTATTGGTTCCATATCTAATTGATTATATGGCCTTGATGGTAGGTGAGGGTAATATTCTACTACAATGTTACCAGAAGAGTCCAATCGAACAAGTTGTGGATCGACATGAACTGACAAAACTGGGTTGATAGGAAGGGTGGAACCTTCCTCAATCGTAAATAAGGCTCTCTTGGGATTTGCTAGCAAAGGAGTAGTAACACTCCCATTGTCTGAATGATTTTCAACCTCTTCACAGTAAGTGTCTTCAGGTGAGTTAGGAGGTAGGGGTTCGTAGCCTTCTGGAGGGAACCCTTCCATCCTATGTGATCTACAAATACCTTTATCGACCACAGTACCAATTTTTAAGACAACCTAAAGTAAATAAACAACACTCGCTAAAAAATCTAGAAAACCAACAAGCAAACAATGCCTTCTCTTAATGAATGTACTAGTTGGTGATGAAATCCAACATCGCGTGATCAAAGTGAGAAGGGGATAGGATATGAGCGGGTGGATCAATTACGTTGGCGACCTGCTTAATAGACTTACACCTTGGTGGAAGCTTCCTCACGGTTTTACCCATGGGTTACCCTCCAAGGAACCCAAGTGAGTTTGGCCAACCTCTATTCCAGGTACATCAAAGACTTCCCTTCACCGTCACCTCGTGTAAGGACCCTAAGGATTGTGGCTACTAAGGATACCAAATCCCAGTCAACCTTTGAGAAGGTACAATTGATAGATGAGTCCGAACATATGGGTAGGATATCTATTCCGAAATTCTTAAAGATAACCGAGGACAAGTGGACTGGTAAACTTGAGAGGACCCCAAACAGATTCAGAATTCACGAAGCTTCGAGACCAAATGAAAACAATAAAGCCTCAATAATAATCCCTAATATATAATTGTACTACTACGAACGATTAAGCCTTAGAGGGATAATATCTGTTGCTCTCTCGAACGTGACCTCATGCATAAGCCTTGTGTGAGAGGGGGATCCTAGCTATGCTTATACAAAAATTGGATTTACTCTCCCTATCACAAGATTCTGAGTTTGTCTTGAATGATTTGAAGAGTTATTCTCACATCCTATTCCAAAGCTCTAGTCCTAGTCTAGTGTTGGTGTAAAAGTCTTAAAAATAAAAGTTTCTAGTTTGATTTTAATTAGCGTTCATTTTCATGGATGTTCGTTACACAAAGGTGAATGAAAGTGAAAATGTTGATGTTTGATACTCGACTCCAAAGAGATGAAAAGAATGAGATGCAAAATTTCTTTTCGATCAAATCCTAGCTTCGGGAAGGGGAAGAGTTTCTTTTCTTTAACTAACAAGCACTTAAGGATGCAAAATTTTATACAATTTCATTCTCAACAAGAATTGAAATAATTTGAAAAATTATAAAGAAAACCTTTCCAATATTCAAAGCCAATGCATACATGTATTTCTTTGTTTGATTGCAAATGTAAATTGAGGAATTCGTCTAATGCTTCTTGCTTTCACTAATAATGAAAAATGACTTCACTACTATGATTTTAAAAGAGGAAGAAAGAGCACACAAACAAAGACACTCTCAACAGTCAATAAGAAACCAAAAGAAGAACAAACTATCCACTCAAAGAAAAACACCCAAAAAAAAAAAAAAAAAAAAATTTTTTTTAGACGTAATAGTCTTTCGAAATTGAGCAAGGGATCAAAGACAAAGAAAAAAAACACTAAGATCAATAACTTTCCTTATGAAAACCTCTAATCAATCAGATAATTAAAAAAACCAGGAAAAAGAAACCAAGTTTGAGAGAAAATGATTGATTTTGCAATAAAGAAAGACAAAACAAACCCAATCAAGACTAAAAGAATGAAAATCAAAAAGTTTTAAGTCAAAGAAAAGACAAGATCTGATAGAATAGGATTTGAGCCAGAGAGAAAGATCAAAGAACTATGCTCAACAAGCAAACAATCAACAATTTTTCAAAGAAAGAAAAACCAACGCTCTGGTAATCAAGGCACCAGAGCACTACAACGCTCCCTAATACACTCTAGGGGAGCGCTGATCAAGATATCAAGGCAGTGAATTATACTGGAGAGGTCGCTAGTCCTGAGACAAGTTTTGGAAAAACCCAGAAAACCCAAAAACTCAGGGAAATTCAATCAGAGACTCTGTGAGACAACTTAGCAAAGATGAAAAGATGCAAGGATAGATTAAATCAACAAACGAGATCTAAAGATAGACAAAAGGCAAGGAAAAAACCAAGGAAAGAACAAAGAATGAAAGTTCCCTCCCCAGTGGAGTCACCAATTTCTTTTATGGAATAATTCTCCTGCGGACATGTGAATCTTCCCTTGGAGTACAAACCCATGTATGAAGACAAAAAACTACCTTTGGACACTACCATTCTTATAGATAAATTATTCTCATTGAAAAAGAGAGAAGGAGGGATAGTATGATGTAACTCACTTTTGAAGTTTGTCCATGCTGCTTCAATCAACGAGTTCTGAACAATTCCTGCAGTGGATGACAAGAGACAAACAACTATCTCCTACTCTAATGGATTAGACAAAATCGATCTATCTATGAAAGATTAAAAAAAGCATAGACAAGTACATGTAAACACATACTAGAAGGAAATAGGCCAAGTATATTTATCATAACTTTAAAAAGACACTTACAACCTTCAAATGATGTTGTAGCAGCCTCCCCAAGTCCTCCTCGTCCAACCCCTTGCTCAAAATATCCATGGTCAGAATAACAATGCTTTGTTGATTATTTCTCCTCCTTGTTCACCATGAGAATGCCTCCATTTATAGACTTTGAGAGGCTCAACCACCTTGGTTATATTTGGGATTGGTTGAGGATATGACTCCATTAGTTGTGATATGTCCCTTAGATGAATCCCGAGGGTTAGATTCGAGCCAAACCAACTCGATCCATCCATAGCTCTCCTTAGAGAAAGAGGGGATTTCTTCCAAGATTTGCTCAACCAATTCAGCGCTCCCTTACAACTGGAAACAAAGCTCTACAATGCTTCCTGCTAGATAGACAAAGAGCGCTAGCGCTCCCTACCTATGAGCAAGGGAGTGCCGATCTTCCAAAAGTTGTCAAGATGACCAATTCCCATAGAAAACACTTTGTTTCGACTGTCAAAGGATGGGGCTTCTTCTTATAACATGATTTAGGGGTTGTATCAAGTGTTTCTATGGTTTCGTTCACGATGCGACACTTATGTGACGAGAATGCGACACTTACGACACTTGCGACAAAAGTGCGACACTTACGACAATGAAAATGTGACATTATCGAAGTGAGGAATTTTTATGTGTAACACTAGTTGGCCAAGGAATTATGCAACCTATACCTGAGAGGCATCCTTTCCAGCCACACCAAAATTTCTCTGGTATCCGTGTTCCCCCTCATGTTTCTATGCAGCCAGAACCACCTGCCAATGATGGATGGAAATAGTTCATCCATCATCCTGTTGCACATCATAATGGTTGGCCTACAATATTGTTGCCATTTCCCCCTCCTCCATTGCCATTCAACCCAAATTCCCAAGCTGACCATGTTGCCTCTCTAGTACATTCATCTCATGCAAGAAAGAGATTAAAAAATTCCATTCCCAAGCCATAATTAGATAAAGGAAAAGAAGTGGCTAATCCTTCCCAGTCTTCCAAGGACTTCCCTGAATCAATGTCCTCTCATCTACACCTCAAAGATATTTTCTCCCATGTCATCAATGAAATCCATCCACAAGGTTCCAATTAATTGAAGGTTGTTGCATAGGACAAATAAAAAAAGGGATCAAGAGAAGGCAACAGTGAAAAGAGGTGAAACGCCTCTCACAACAAATATGGGTTTTAATGCTTTTAATGTTATTTTATTTTGAGGACAATTTTTATTGGTATGGCAAAATGTTTGGACAACAAACACACATTTAGACATAATGTTTGGACAACATGGATATGATTCTATTTTTGGCTATATTCATGTTTTATTTTGATACTAAAATATTTGACTATTTATATGAGGATGATAATTACAAGGCGAATATTTGAGTTAATTTTTGGGGTATTATAATTTATATTTTGATGATCATTAAAGAAATGAAAATTGGAGTGACAAGGGGTCCCACCTATTTAGTTATTATTTAAATCGACCCTTATTTATGTATTATTATTATTTTGTCTCAACTAATAAGTTAAGCTAATTAAGCTTAACAAAAGAAAGATAGTTTAACTACCATAACTTATTGAGAAAGAATAAAAGCTCAATCAAAACAAGAAACAAATGGGGAGAGAATATAAGGAGAAGTTTTGATATGGGGTCTGCTCTCTACTTGTGAGATACTTCTTTTCTTCATTCATTTTGAGTTTACTAGAAAGCTAAACTATCTTGATGATAACAAGGTCTTCTTGAAGGGAACATGATTCAAAACTGAATCATATCTTTAGACAGCTTGTTTCTAAAGGTGTATGATCTGTCTTTGGCAGTCTATGTGTTCTTGTTCGTTTATGAATTATATTTCATGGCTGATAAATAATATTTTGTAGAGGCAAGTGACAACATTTTTATGGCAAGCTGATCTAGATATTTATCTTCAGTTTTATTTTGTTGTCAGAGTCTTTTTGTATGGTGCTCATCAGAGACTTCTAAATTTGACTTTGGTCCCCACCCTCGTAGGGGTTTGTAAAGAGAATTCTGCTTTGTATCTCAGAATGAAGTTTATAAAAAAAAAAAAATTTCTGATTTCTGTCTCACATGTGTATCTTAATGATAGTTTTTAGATTTTTCTTTTATCCTTATCTCCTATCCATGTACACACTTATGTATATTTCTACTTTCTTTCTTTTGCATAGTTACAGATAAAATATAAAACCAACCTTGGTCCCTCGTACATATTACCTTTGGATTAAGTGATTGTTTTGAATTTAAGGCTATAAACTTCGGTTAACATTCCCAACTATCTTGCCTTAGCCTAGTAAGATCTGAAAATGTTGAGTAAGGTTCTTTGTACCTTTTCCTCAACATGTATCTTGAAGTTTAAATAGCTCATGAAAAATATTGCTAGTGAACATGGGGTCCTGATCCAAGACAGTGGAAGTGGGCATACCATTTAGCTTAAATATATGATCCATGAAGGCCTTAGCCACTGATGAAGGACTGAAAAGATGATCTAGGGCACAAAAATGAGCATCTTTTGAAAGACGGTCAACAACCACCATGATGACTAATTTGTTGCTCACTTTTGGGAGTCCCACAGTAAAATCCATTGAAATGTTTGTCCAAATATGTGTTGGGATTGGTAGTGGTTGCAATGCCTCTGGTATCTTCACCGTCTATCCCTTATTTCTTTGGAAATAATCATAGAATGCTGCAAAATATTAGATATATGTTTTCATGCCATCCCATAAGAATTAATGCTTGGTTCTTTCATAGGTTTTATGAAAACCGGAGTGACCTGCTATCAATGATAAATGTAGCTCCTCTCAGACTCATTGTTTTAGGGATGAATCTTTTGCTAGAACAATGCACCCTTTATACTACAATGTATCTTGTTGCCATGCATAACTTTTAGGTGGGTTGGGATCTACCAAAGCCATTAGATGAGCTACCTTAAAGTATTGTCTGCTAGCCATTCCCTATGAGCTTCCTCGAGTCATCCTAGAATTGGTAATGAGAAGGCAAGGAGTGACCCATCCTCCTCGAGTTTTCTAGATAAAGCATCAACCACAACATTCTCTTTACCCTTCTTATATATGACTTCATAATCATACCCCAAAATTTGGTGACCCATTTATGTTGCTCTGGTGAAGACAACCATTGTTCAAGGAAGTACTTCAAACTATGATGGTTAGTCTTGATCCAAAAATTCCTCTCTATGAGATATGGGCACCAAGTCTCCACTAAATGAAGGATAACCATCATTTCCTTCTCATATGTGGATTTTCCCAAATTGTGGTCACACAATTGCTTACTGGTGATTGCCAAGGGGTGTCCTTCTTGCATCAATATTGCTTTGAGAAATTTACCCGAGTCATCACATTCCAAGACAAAAGTATTATTAAATTCAATCACTGCTAATACTAGAGTAATGCACATGAAATCCTTTAATGCAACGAACGCTTGTGATGCTACCTGACTTCCAAACAAAGGAATTCTTTTTAAGTTGTGAAGTTAGGGGAGTTGCAATTTTATCATAGTTTTTCACAAATTTCCTTTAGTAGTCTGTAAGTCCTAAGAATACCCTCAATCTATTCGATGTTTTGGTATCGGGCCAATCTTGTATAGCCACCACTTTCTTGGGATCAACTCCTACTCCATTCTAACTTACAATGTGACCCAAATATTCAACCTCGGGAGCCCCAAAATCACATTTGGAGCAATTCACAAATAATTAGTTGTCTCTCAAGAGTTGCAAGGAATTATCAACATGATCTATGTGTGATTCCCATGTTTTACTATAGATCAATATATCATTGAAGAAGACCAACACAAAATTACATAGGAAGGGTTTGAAAATCTTGTTCACAAGGCTATGAAAAGTGGGTGGAGCATTACGAAGACTAAAATTCATCACTAGAAACTCATAATGACCTTTGTGTGTTCTGAAGGATATCTTAGGGATTTTTGCTTCTTTCATCCTGATTTGGTGGTATCCTAAATGAAGATCAAGCTTAGTGAATTTTTTTTCTCATGAAGTTCATTGAGGAGGTCATAAATAATTGGGATAGGAAAATTTTCCTTGATTGTCAACTTATTGAGAGCCCAAAAACCAGGACACACACAGCAAGTGTCTTCATTCTTTAAGACCATGACTATTAGTGATAAGTAAGGGTTGGTATTGGGACGCATGACCCCTGCCTCCAATAGTTCCTAAATGATCTTTTCTATTTCATTCGTTTGTAAGGGTGTTGATAAGGACATACATTTGGTGGTTGAATTCCTGGAATCAAGGGAATGTCATGGTCGTGCTCTCCTGGAGTAGGGGGTAAACCCTTTGGTGTCTGAAAGGCCTATTGATGTTTGTTGAGAAACAACTCCATGCTTGGGTGGATTTCACGTGTCGATGGGGTATCGAAAATACACCCAACCCCCTAAGTACCCTTTTAAGGGATGGGGTATCGAAAATTTTATTTTTCCTCCATCATCTCAAAACCTTTTCTCAAGGGCACCATCATCTTCTTATGATAAAGATATTTCCAACAACTGTCATCATGCTCCAAACTGAGATCTGGATCAAAAGTTATGGCCCCTTAAATTTTTAGGGTCATTACCATATCCTCCTCATGTCACTTCATTTCCACGTGGCTCCTGCCACTTGTCTTCCGACATGGCATAGACGTGGCATCCACCGCCTGTACCTTTGATACTCTCCCTATTAGACCCTCGACCCATTCTCTAAATCGATGGATTTGACTCTTTTGGGCCCCTCTAGTCAAAGTTCCCTTGCCACATAATTGAATCCCCCTCCCACTGTATACTCCAACCATACGTGCGCCAACATATCCGATGACTCTCGGGGTCAGTTAATCAATGAATCTGGATGCATCAGAGTCTTTATCTACACGATGATTAATGCCTAAATCTTTTAACCCATTTTCTCCTCGACCAACTCGGGACCCACATAGATTGATGACTGAGATCACATCTCCACCTATTCGTCAATCTATGGATATGATCACCTCTCGGAGTCCCTCCCGTCAGAGTGCCCTGTAGAGCCTATAATAGATCAATGGTTTTCATTTCATCATATCCCTCTTCGATCAATGACTAAGATCTTACCTTAGATTTTTCACCTACATGTTCCCAAATCCTCTTGGCACGTGACACCATCTCTGCATGACACATGGCACCATAGCCACCTCACACATGGAACTCATATTTCTCATAGATGTCCACCTACAGGTGCCAAATCACTATGTCACATGACACCTTCTATGCTTGAAATGTCGCACCATCCATGTCATCCTCTTGAGCTCTTAGCAAAAAATCAATGATCCAGATCATCTGTTGTTTCCCGTTGATCTTGGTAGATCGACGACCCATATTTCATCTCGGGTTTCCTCCGTCAGAGTGTCTTCTTGCAACCTACTTTAAAGACCACCTCACAATGAATAGTCTAGATCTCTTCACTTGAGATCTAATGGTAACGGTTAAGACACCTGTCCCCATGTGAAAAATTGATGTGGCTCATATTAGGCCTATCCTGCGAATTGAAAATTGACACGTGTCCACCTCTATACACGTTAGTTTCCAAATGTATAGTCACGTGGCCCTGCTACCTGGTCATGACACATGGCACTGCAAATCCATTACAAGATCCAGCCTAATAACTTGATTCTACTTGACACGTGGCACAATTCCAACATGACACATGGACCAATCTTTGTATGCCATGTGGGCAGATTGCAATTTAACATGTCATCGTTAGACGTACGAACATCCTCAGTTTGTAGGCTTATAGTTCAAAACCAACGACTAAGATCTGATCTTCCTTTTTCTAATCTACAGTCTTGGTCATCCCTCTAAGTAATCCCATCAGAGTTCCTTCCCCACCGGGACCACCATTCATTTCGACCATCCCTCTTCGATTAGCAGTCTAGATATTTCAACGCTCATATATAATGACTAAGGTTCAAGTGGAGTTTTTAAGGCCCTTCTTGCCCAACTGGGCCACACTCGGCCCATCGTCGAGTCGACTATCGTCATGCGCCACCCTAATGGACACATAAGCTGCCACACTGGTATTACACGTCATTATGATGTCATCTCACTCTTTCATTCCCCAATTAGGATGGATCATAGATCGAACGACTGAGGTATCACCTCAAACTCTACCTATTTAATGGTCGAGATCACCTCTTGAAGTCTTACTATCAGAGTCCCTCATCAAGATCACACACAAGTATTTTTATAGCCTAACCTATGATCAACGGTGGAGGTCTTGCCACCCACAGACCCTACACTCAAAAACTAAAGTGCCCATTCAAAATCCTGAGATCGAAAGGGACCCACTACTGATTCCTTCGATCACATACAAACTACCATGTATGATCCTTGGGTATGTAGGCACTCCCCGTTAACAATATGTCGCCTTCCCTCTTAACCTCTCTTATACTAGACCCCACAAAGATGTATGACTGAGAAATAATCTCATCCCTACTCTGATTAACCGTTGATATTGTCCCTCAGATCTCTCTCATCGTAGTGTCTTCACTGCGGGTCTCTAGGGTTACTCCAACCATCATCCTCCGACCAATGGTCCAGATATTCTAACCCTTAATTCTCCGACAAATCGATAGTTTTGTGTATGTCTCCCACAGGCCTCATGTCCTACTTTGATGAAGGGTCAGGATCTATTTGCTACGTCGATCCAATGATTGTGATTCCTCCATGATTAAAACCTAAATTCTTCGCTAGGGAGACATTCCGTTTAACGATCGAGATCACTTCACCGCTTAAAATCAATGACTGTGATTCAATCCACTCAGGATATGGGATTTTTGAATGATAACAACCTGAAATTGGACTTAGCCAATTTGACGATCTATTCAGGCTTATCACAGAGTTTTACTAGGCGTCCTTGACTCTGGATCTCACTTGCAAACTAACTAAGACATTTATCCCTCAAATCCGAGTTAAGGACCTTACCTTCTGTAAGCCATCCATCTCATCGGTTAATGGAAACACATGGGTTTCAATGGTTAAGGTCCATTCCTGGAATTAACAGTCCGATGACCTTTAATAAACAACTCATTACCACCATCCTCCTACTACGAGCCAGGGAATAATGCATACCCACTTGTCCTAATTACAAACTATGATTTGATTATCACAAAATCACATTGGTCAACCAATATGGAGTATTTCACCCCCCCCATAACCTATCACAATGATTATATGTTCCAATGTACAATTCCTCTACAATTTGCGTAATCCCCCCATTCCAGCAAGTGCATGGATGTGCATATGAAATGAGCAATCAACCCAGTAACATGCATGCAAACTTAGGGATGCACTATGGGAATTTAGTCACCTATGCACATTCAAATATGAATAATAAAAACTAATCCTTACTATTAATAAACAATGGACACAACCATAATGATACTTATCCATTCAATGAAAGGATTTATCATCCAACTGATTGTGGGTATTTTCCTTTCCACCCAACCATAAGCTCTGTGCGCTCAATCACTTCGGTAGTAGGCCACCCCTGTGCTAAGCCATGATACCACCAGGGAACCTCTCTCTCTATTTCTCAACAATTTGTTAGGAGCACTCTCCTTCATACTACTCTTGGTATATATTCCCCACACACTCCTAGCTCAGGTCTCAACAAGGTTTTTCAGATACTTTCCCAATATCAAACTCACAACTTTCTCTACTCAGGTCAGGTTCTGGACTCTCATACAAGTCCCGCGACCATTTTCTTTCTTTGAGACTCCCCAAACTCTTCTCAAGTTCTCCCTTCATCACCCAACTTCACACCTTTCTCTCCATCCTCTGAGGCCATCGTTCTCAATATTCTCCCTCTGTACGCCATCGCCCAAGTTCTCAACCTATCCCCTTCCTTCTGTCATAAGGAAACTTGGTTCAACCTCGGGGGTTGTGGAATGGTATGCTGGGTACCTTTGGCTAACAACTTCTGGTTATCATATCCAGGCCCTCCATTCATTGGGGTGGTTGGTTTCTCAACCACCAGTCCTTTTCTCATTAATTGATTTTCCTTAGGATCAGGTTAAGGCTTATTATTCCAAATCAAATATTTCAGCAAGGAGGATTGGAGGTCATCTTAGCATGATGAATCCCTCTCTAATTTCCCTTACTCTTTCCTCTAGTGGTATCATGGCCAATACTCAAGGCTTCACCCCCACAGTCAGTTGTTTCCATTTTTCAAATAAACATAATTACAAAGCTCGTAGGCCATGGAATGGAACTCATTAACATCACTAATCACATATATAATCAAGGTTTATAAAAGGGGTGTTACATATACAATGGCCTTTCTTTGATGACTGCTTCATACAATGAGAGATGACTATTTTAGGAGAGCCTACCTGAATCCCATGAAGGGTGTGTACATGATCTTCTTAAGTGAAACTCATATATAGTTCTTTGAAATCCATGGTGACTAGTCCTAATGTTCGTAGCCATTCTACCCCTGATGCCATATCAAAACCACCCATATCGATTAAAAATAGATGGGTTTTGAGTTGATAGTATCTTATTTGAAGTTTGACATTTTCACATATGCCCCCATATTTCATCATACTTCCAATAACGATCATGATTTTAAAGTTTTTCACCAGCTGTACAAAACAATGGGTTTCTTTTTCCACTCTCTTGTGAATGAAATTGTGAGTACTACCAATGTCCACTAGGACTATGAATTTCCAATGCTTGATGTTTCCTATTATTTTCAAGGTTTGCGGAGTCAAAATGCTTGATAATGCATGCAAGGAGATGAGTGGTTCTTTATGAGGGAATGGAGGTTCAATATCTACCTGAGTTTGAGTGTTGGTGTCTTCAACCTGTTCTCTTCGATAGTTATGTCATCGGTCAGGGCCTAAGTGGTCATATCAATTTGGAACAATTTTTGTTCTTTACATCGATGACCTGGAGCATATTTTTCATCACAATTATAGTAGAGTCCACATATTTGGCGGTCTTCCATTTCTATTGGATTCAACGTTTGTATTTTCAAGGGATGAGTAGGAGTTTTTCTTGGGGAATTACCCTGGGGGGAACAAGTGTGGGGAATGAAGGTTGTTTTTTTTTTGTGAATTGATCATCGTCTTTTCTTTTAGGGATCTCTAGGTCACTTCCAACCATTTATCATGACACTACAATATGACTTGTTCTCGAATATCCTCCTTGAGGCAACTAATGAAACATTATTTATAGAAATAATATATTAAGTACTCAATATGTATGGATAATTTCTCAAAGGTTGCCATAAAGTCTGACTAAGCCTATTTAGTGTAACTTGGTAAGGCACCCCAAGTAGTGAGTATCTCTCTTGAAGTGTGCATGTATATCTTTAACAAACTGACTCCAGGTGATGTAACATGCATATGATTTTTTATGCCATTCCCACCATTGTCATTGTTTCAAATCTAGATATACGACCCCACCTTAAGTTTCATCACATCATCAGTAATGCCATAGAGGGTGAAGTAATGTTCCATCTCGGTGACCCATCCTAATGAGTCTGAACCGCCAAAATGTTTTAGTTCCACCTTAGGAGAACGGTGCCATATGTTATTATCCATTGGTCTATAGTTATGTGGACCTAAAAAGGGTTTTGGGTGGGTAAATAGTCCCGGGTTAGAAGATTATTCCTAATGTGGATTAATGTGTTGTGCAATCCAGTGTTATTTTGGTGTAACTCGAGTTGTCATAGGCCCCCGCTTCTTAGTCAAACTTTTTTCCAAGCTATCCAATTTATCATCCAACTTTTGATCCCAACTACTTACTGTCTGCTAAATTTCCTGAAGCTGGCTATTAAGACTCATGTATTGAGCATCTAGTTGATTTAATTTTATAGTAGTAGAGCAGGTGGCGATATTTTATGGAGATTTGGTATGAGGTGGTTTATAGGACTCCACCATAGGTGAATTGACTGAAAAAGGTGACCATGTCATGAGGACAAAGGAGTTTTATGGGATATAGCTCTCTAATATACTTGTGGGTCCCAATAGTATTACTCGACCCAGTATCAGGAATTAACTAAGGAGACTCAACCGTGCCTTTAGTCATACTACTTGACTACCTAGGCATTAGAGAGTGATCTCTCAAACTATTTTTCTAAGTGTATTATAACAACACGATGGTCGATTAGCTTATATAAAGTTGGTTTTATGCATACTTAGGGGACTTCTTATATACCTTAGGGTACATGGAAGTGAGATTCCATATACAGGTACTGTCTAATGCGGTACTACTCGAAGGGTACCGACATAGGTTACAAGGGTTTCTAACAATGTGATTCCACTTGTATTTCTTGCATGTATTCTTCCCCAACTGTAGTTTTACCCGTTGAATGATAGATCACCGTGTTATTTAAAGATGATAGAACATGTCTCTAAAACAATCTAAAAAATTAAGAAGTTTGTTGAGCCAAGAAAAAGTTCTTACAATCACCAAAAAACAACTTACTTGTTCAAGGTGGGGTTTGAGGTGGAAAATGTAAAATGATCACAACTTTTTCCATACTTATCAGAGTGTATATTATGACCCTAATTATGAAATGCCACAACTTCTCTGGATAAACTAGCACTAGTTTGACTGAAATCTATGCACTCTATCAAAATATATCTAATCTGAAAAATTTGTGGTCGTCACTGGGAAAACCTTAAAAAAGGTTGATTTTAAATCAATGATATCTCCACTTCCTGTACTCCATTTTGGATGATTTTGTTTCTCAAATTGGGTATTTTTTTTGAGAGGAATTCATATATATGTTTGATTTCTTCAAATTCTCCACATGAATTTTTAGAAATCAACCTGAATTCTTTCATCCTCTTTTTTCCATAAAAAATCTACAAAAAGAAAAAATGTTTCCCACTTTGTGCCTCCAAAATCTCCCACCTCATGCCCAAGAAAGGATTTGATACCACTTGTAATGTAATTAATCCCAAAAATTTGGAGCATTCACATAAAATATAGTGCAAAACCAAGGAACAAAAGAGAAAATAGATAAACCCTTAGCGATATCTTTTTATAATAAAAAATAGAGAGGTATGTTCACTTGCCTCTTCAAGGGGGAAACCTCATAGAACAAAGCTCCAAATACAATAAAAATTATTGATAAAACACTACATAACCTTCTACTCAACATATAGCTATCCATAGAGAATCTTAACTACCTAAGGGCCATTTACAATGAGGGATGACTAACTAATTTGGGCCTTATTAATAAAGATGACCCTTTTTACAATGAGTGACCATTAACTAATTATTTAATGGGTCTTATTCTCCTATACATTAATAGAGTATATAAGCAAGGGGGTTAGGGTAGGACCTTAAAACACACACATAGTAAATAGAGATTTACCCTAGAAACCTTTAACCGAGAAAACCAACAAACCTTAGAGCCACACCTCTCTCTTTTTCCTTGTATTAAATTTCACCATTTACAATACAATATAGGTATTCTTTGGCATCCAAAACCCTCATACATTAACCTAGGTTAGATTAAAACCTTAATCCCTTAATTGATATTAGATTACCATGGGCTGAAAAACACAAAACAGGCCAAAAAAACAAAGAATATAACACATTCCCAACAACAATTGGAGTGGAGTTAGATTCGATCGGGCCTCCAAAAAATCCACAATTGCGAAAATTCACATCGGACATTTACTCCAGGAACTACATGATACAATCCAATCTTTTGAATGACTCTCTTTCAGGCATATTTACACGTAACTTAATAAGAAAGCCGATAAGCTCTCAAAAGAAGCGCTGACTCTCTTGCTAGGGTCATTTGGAATTCAACATTTTGTGATGGTGTTGAGTCCAGTTCCATGGATTTCAATTTCTAATTTCTTTTTGCGATGGAGGAATGATGTTTCAATTGTTTTGGAAATCCGATTTAAAAAAATGGTAACTGATATGAAAGTTCTAAGGGTTTTTTTTATCAGCAAAGTTTGTAAAAGTTGTTTTATTTCTGTATTGTGAAAAGTTTTTGTAGAGGCTTATTTTTGGGAAGAGTATTATGGGGCCACTGTACTCTAACCAATCCTTATGAGGACCAGAACATATATGTTCATCCCTCATGAATAATTTTCCCTGGAAAATAGAAATAAAAAATTCGAGTGGTATATTTGGGAAATCATTGTGTCAAATTTGCATGGTTCTATGAGATTCAAAGGAAAATGAATAGTTATGGCGGTGTGTTGGCAACAATAATGTAATTTCTATTGTTTACAAGCTGCCTACACAGGGTCTGTAAATTTTCATTACTCGTCATGAGCAACGACACTTATCACTTGTCGCTTTTTACATACCTTCCTTTCGATTTTTGTTTTCATGACTGTAAGAATGAAAACTTGTTGTTGGAATTCACACTTTGTTTCGATTTTTGATCAAAGGATAACTGTTCATATGGTCTATTGTCGAATTGTCGTATTTTGTTATGAACATGATTGTTTTCCTTGTTTATAACCCCTTGATCTTAAACATGCCTTTGTTACATAAGTAAAAAACCTCTCACTCATCAATATTCGATTTATATCAATGGGGTTTTTGATTCATAAAACTTTTAATTATCCAATGTTTAATTGATACATTTACTTTGTAATCAAGTCATAAACATGTGTTCTATGGTATTCAAGTGCTTACATCCTTACACTACCCATATCCCAAGGTATCATATGAGGTACATCATGATATTATTGCTCTGTATGGCCTCGGGCTTCACGATCTCATTCCCACGCATGGTGATTAACGCCTCTGCCTATCATTTCGAATTGTCATTTCTTTGTGAAAGCTCAGGGCTATGGCTCTGTGTTTTCTTATCAAACCCTACCTCCAATTTCTGTGTTGATTCCTTTCTATTATCCATGGATCCGGTGGTAAGGATTGAGCCCAATGGCATCCAAACCTTGTTATCTTATGACAACGCCAGAGACGACTTAGAAAGGAATGACTGACATTTGTTTATTGAAAAGTTTAAGGGTTTCAATCTGAGAGTTGCTCAAGAGTCCGCGTTGACATTCGACGGTTGCAGAGAAAAGATAGGTGACATGCAGTTGGAGGTGACTAAAGAATTTTTAAGCCAAGCTACAGGTTTACCAGCTGTCGGCCAAAAGTGGTTTAAGAACGCAAAATTCGAAGAGGTTCCCTGATCATTGTTGTTCACCTCAAGGAAAATTATCAGTTGCGATCGAGGTATGCCTGTCTCGTCTTTAAAACCTAGATGGCACGATCTGTTAGCTATTGTGAAGCAGTTTATTACGTGTGAAGGGAGATTTGGGTTGGTTTTCTTGTATCACCTGCGATTGCTTATGAGCTTCATTGATTTCCCGTTGAACATGCCCTACTTTCTGCTTAGAAGTTTGTACAAGATGGGAAAGCGGTTTAGGAGATAGAAGTTTGATTCTAGTTTATTCCATCATGGTTTAATCAAAATCATCATTGTGCATCAGTTGCAATTAAACAACGATTGTTGGGATGCTTTTCTGTTACGAAATGGCTTTGGTAGTAATGAGTTGGGACAAGTTGACAAGCCTGTTATCACAGAAACCCTTGTGAAACCTATCATCTCTCCTCCTTCGCTCATGCCCTGTGATCCTGCCTCTAATTTGGAACCCTCGACCTACCCTAATGTTGCTCAACCCGACACTCAACCGGATCCATATCCTAAGAGTTGTACTAAGGCTGTTAAAAAACTCACAGGGAAGAAGCTTAGGGGCAGCGTCAATGTTAATTATAAGAATAAAAAGGCCGCTCGTTGGATTTCACGATGTGCTCAAAACAAGCCCAAGCCCTGTGCAGACACAAAAAATACAATTGAGGTAAGTGAGGATTCAGATTTGGAAATTGAAAGGTTCTTGGCCGAAGAGTATCCATATTCATATGGACTTTGCCGTGACAGGCCCTACAATTATGTTACCAACCTGCCACCGTGTCTAAAGGACAATCCTAATTTTCCTGGCATCAAATTCTGTGACAAACCTACCTTTCACTTGGACGATGCTCCAATCATTAATGATATCAGTGCCAATGCACAGTCTCTACAACCTCAGTGTAATGAATGTCGATCCTGGATCGACAGGTATTATGTAGATGTGCCTTTGCTACAGTTTAGGCTTAAATCTCTGAAAGACCAAGTGGATTCATTAACAAACGAGAACAGTAGGCTCCAATCCATAGCTCAAGCAAAGGACAAACGCCTAAAAACTACAGGGTATGTTATTTTTAAGAACGTGGAAGCAGCGACAACAATAGTAAACTCTAAGATTACTTGATTTGTTTTAATCCCTTAATTTGAGGTATGATCTCTTTCAAAGTTTAGTATGATTCTGTCTTTCTCAATTTAGGATACACGATTTGTTTGCATAGATTACTTTTTAGTTTATTTTGTTTGATTGAATAAAATATGATTTTAGTTATAATTATAACTAGCTACATAATCGTGAGATTCTGTAGCTAGTTAGAAAAATTCGAATTGTTTGTCTTGATAATTGAAAAAATATCTAAAATTTCCCCATTTTTGTTTGTTAACAGGAACCCATGATTTCTAAGGATATTTGAAGCACTGTTGGGATCTTTCAGCCATATCATCTTTATGTTTTTAGTAAATAGACTAGGCTATTAGTTTTTTTTGATATTAAGTAAAATCTGGGAGGTTGCATTCCTCACATTTTTGGAACATATTTGATGTTATCTACAGGAAACATTTTGTTCCTGAACCTATATAAGCATGTTATGTTGTAAACATGAGACCATCTCTGCCTGGGGAAAGACTATGGGTTTTTCATTTACAGATTTGAATGAAATATAATATTGGTTACAACTTTAGTTTTTCCATATTGTGGTTTTATTCAAGTTATGATTGTTTCAATTTGCAGTTAGATTGTGTTTGCTTTCGCTGTCATGGTTTACTATAGATTGATATGATAAAAAATTATATATTATCCATATTTTATGTTCCAGATTTAACTCACAGTAATCATTTTGTTTAAACCTGGGATTAAGAGATTTATCTTCATCATTTGTTGAACATTCATGCACAAGTTTTCACAGCAGGATTTATCTTAATTTGGCTGCTTGTGAAATGACAAGATTGTTGTGATTATGTCTTTTATATGTTCTATCATTCAAATTCAATCATTATTGGTCCACATTTATGAAAAGAAATTGCAGGATATGTTGCGGGTTTACCTCATCAGACAGGGAGATTGGATGCTATACGCTGAACAAATATGGGATGCGATAACAGGTCAGTTTGCTAGTTTAATTTCATTAGTTTAATGAATACAGAAACCTCCTGTAGATAAAACATTTTCTATTATCTGTGATTTTTGTTTTCAATTAGACAGTTTGTTATTCCATTTCTTGTTTATAAACATTATAAGAAAATAAATCAAAAAGATTGAAAGATAGCTTTGCTGTTGTTTAATAAATCAATCCATATTCGATTTTCGCGGATTTAGATTAAAATTTGTATTTTGTAAATGTTATATATATATTAGAAATAAAGTTATTTGTATATATTATATATATAATAAGTAGACTTATGTTATAAATATTAATTAGTAAACTGTAAATATATATTAGATCTGTATATAGTTTTCAGCGAGTGTTATTCATCAAGTTATTTTATCTTCTTTAGTTTTGTTTTTTGCTTTCTTAGGACTTAGATCGGCCAACGGAGTCGCTAAACCCATCGGAGTAGATTAATCCAAACGACTTGGGTTAAGTAGACAACCCTGGACCGGATTCACTCCTCCAGTTGACGAGCAGTCAATTTCGCCCGTCAACAAATGGCGCTAGAAGGAGGGCCTGAAAACTATTAATGGGACGAGGAGGTCGTAGGACTCCTCCTCCACCTACCTGCTCTCCTATAGTGACTAGAAGTCGTTCAGATGAAAACATTGTCCCTCAAACAACAACCATATCAAACGACGATCTATGGATCACAGTTGAACTAGTAACTCCAAATCCTACGAGTTGTGACATACAAGAGATTGTTCGACAATCCCTCATAAGAACACACAGTGCCTTCACCCGTTTAAGACAAACAAACCGACCTTTGAATCAACCATTAGAATTCTATGATATCAGAGAACAACTTGGAGGTACCGACCTTACCTTAAACCCTAGAGATCCAATCCTCATTCCTGGAGCAGGAGGATCTGGTATACCACCATCACCACCTCCTTCATCTCCTTCTTCTTCTGGAGAAGAATATTCTGACGAAGGCAGTTCCTCCTCTCAGCCTTTGACACCACCCACACCTATGGCCAACCCAAACAATCCCACCAGACCTTGGCTCGACCAAGATGCGGTGGCCATACCTGGGCCTCAACATCCTTTACCAAAACACCCGGAGAAATGTCTCCCTAAATTTGACCCGGACTCCAAACAGATCGATGAATTTCACATCAAAAAGTTTATGTTAGCCATTAGACTCCATAGTGTTGAGCACAAAGACGTAGTCTGTAGATTGTTTCCCTACACCTTTGAGGGCAATGCCTCTACCTGGTACTTTGCCCAACAGCCCCACACCATCGTGTCATGGGAAAAATTTGAATCCTGTTTCCTTGAGAAATTCGGAGACGACAAGTCTCCTGAAGTTCTAGTCATGGAGATTTCTAGATTAAGAATGAACCCTAAAGAAAAGATCAAAGACTTTAATCAAAGGTTCTTGACACTAAAGAACCGAATCCCTACCGATTTGATGCCTGCCGAGAATCTTATTATCACATATTATACGAAAGCCTTACATCAAAACATAGATATTTGGGTAAATAGATCCAAGAAAGCCACGTTGTTAGAAGCCTTCGAAGAGGCCAGTCAGATCGAGAAATACATCCTCAGTTTAAAAGACACTACTAGCAACGAGACAGAGACTAGTTCATCATCCAAAAAGAAAATTGAAATCCTCCCTAGACCTTCCCAAAACAAAGCTCAACTTGAAAGATTAGATTTAGAAAACTTACAGAAAGTCGTTCAAAAACTATCCAACCAAGTTATAGATTTGAAAAGGACGGTTGAAGAAGCTTCTTCGAGCAAAGGGCCTTATAAACCCCCTTTTAGGAAGCCTTTTCCCAGCAACCGACCTAATTCAAATACTGAAGGCGTAAATCTAGAAAGCCTGCAATTTGCTTTCAAACGATTCTATAAGCACACGATAACTTGGTGCCTCCTGAGATACCTGAAGAAGTAGCTGAATAAGAGACAGTAGAAGAAGATGAATCCTCTCCGAACATTTTTGGATATTTTTCGGATATCATTTTTCAAGCTAATTTGGAAACAGTGCATCCTTACAATACTAGGAGCAAGACAACAAATAAGCCTTCTTCTGAAATCACTACAACTTTACCTCCAAAACAGTCTAAATCAACTGAGACTAAACAGAATTCAGTAAACCCAAGTTTAGATTATGATTTGGTTGAAGATTTAAAGAAGCTTAGGGCTAACATTTCTGTTTATGAATTATTAAAATTCCCTTTTCTTCTGCAAAAAATGCTACAAAATATTGCAGAGAACAACAAAAATGGCAATCCGAGCAGTAACAAAGGTGTTCAAAACAACCCCAAATTTCCTCAGAAGGCCTCCGCCAAAACCACATCCGAGCCTCATGATAAAAGAGACCTTCCTTTAAATATTGTAACAAATGTAGATAAACTAGTTTCAGAGGCTGCGAGTAAAAAGAAACAATCTTCCACTGTTAATACTCGCAGAAATGTCCCTCCATTTTTGTTAACTTTTGAAATTTTCAATAGGAACGTACATAAATGTATGGTAGATTCAAGTGCATCATCTAACGTAATGCCTTGGTCTGTTTGTCAAAAGATTAATGCCGAAGTTCAACCATCCAACTTGAAAATTATTCAGCTTGATCGAACTAGTGTTAAAGTGATAGGTGAATTAAGAAATGTGCTTATAAGATTGTCGTCTAACCCTAAAGTTCATCAAGTGATTGATATTATTGTTGTAGATATCCCATAATTTTATGGTTTGTTTTTAAGCAGAGACTGGTCAGAACAACTACACGACTATTTTGTGACGGACTGGTCTCACTTGTGGCTGCCCGAGAATGGAAAGCCCAACATAATCAAGGTAAATCGTGAACGTTATCTGAAGTTCACGGTGACTGATTTAAATGATCACAATGAACCATTCACTCCTTCTGCCAATTCACCCGAGATACAGGGGATGGATACTTTTTTTCAGTAATTTCATGGCCGAAACTTCCACTATCACTAATTCAGAACAACAGTCTGAAATTTTGTCATATACACAACCAACAGCTTCTTCGCAGTGGACACATGCAATCGACGACGATCAAATATGGTCTCTTTACTTTGATGGGTCAAAATCCAAGGAAGGAGCTGGTGTAAGTTGCGTGCTTATCGATCCAGCAGGTAACAAGACTCTGATTGCTTGCAGGTTAGAATTCGAATGTACGAACAACACGACTGAATATGAGGCACTCCTGCAAGGCCTCAGAAAAGCATTAGATCTAAACATTCAAAATTTGACTGTCTTTGGTGATTCATAAATCATGGTTAGACAGGTAAAAAATTCTATCCACTGTCTATCTCCGCACCTTAAAAGCTATCAAACTGAGGTATGGAATTTAATGAACAATTTCTACGCATTTAACATAAATTCTATTCCTAGATTGAATAATTCAGAAGCTGATTTTTTAGCTAACGTAGGTTTAAAATTTTTTCCTACAGAAGGTTTGTCTCCGAATACATTCTCCGTCGAACTATTATTCAGACCATCTGTCCCAGACAACATCACGAATTGGAGAGTCTTCGATGACGATCAACAGATTATAAGTTTTCTTCATATGGAAGAAACTTTCCAGGGCGCGGTGATCGACGAAGGTACTCATGACGAAAATCTTCGTGACTTTACGGTAATACCAGACCCAAGATCTCCAGAATCTTCATCAGACATGGTAAACTCTATCCCAAAATCTGTAGTTAGATTATAATTTTTTTATAATCTTCATGACAAGTTCAGAAAATCAGTGAACTGTAAAGCGAATAGTTCCTCTTTGACGCATGAAAAGGTAAATTTGGGAACTAAAGACAATCCACAGTGCATTAATTTAGGGGTGGGGTGTTCTGAGCAGGAAAAAGTAGCGTTTATTAAGTTGTTTAAGGAATTCAAAGATGTTTTTGCTTGGACATACGACGACCTAAAAACCTTTGATCCTAACATCATACAACACGTTATTCCCATGAAACCCCAAACCCAACCTTTTCAACAAAAGTTAAGGAAAATGCACCCAAAACTCGAACCAACAGTCAAGAAGGAATTAAACAAACTCCTGAACGCTAATATAATCTTCTCAGTTAGGCACACACAATGGGTCTCTAATCTTGTTCCTGTTCGAAAGAAGAGTGGTGAAATCTGACTATGTGTCGATTTCCAAAATCTTAATCGAGCGTCTGATAAAGACAACTACCCTGTCCCTCCCATGGAATAGATACTTCAACAAGTATCTAGTTCTGAAAGATTATCCTTGTTGGATGGATTTTCAGGGTATAACCAAGTCCTGATGTCCCCTCTAGACCAACTCAAAACCACCTTCCGCACTCCATGGGGCACCTACGCTTATAGAAAGATGCCCTTTGGACTCATAAATTCCGGTGCCACTTTCCAGAGAGTGATGGACATCACTTTCTGAGGCTTAATCAATCAATCTGTCATAGTTTACCTGGATGACATCATTGTCTTCTTAAAAAATAAAGAAGACCATCTAGCTCATTTAAGATCCGTTCTACAGTGATGTCGTAAGTACGACATTTCTTTGAATCCTAAAAAATCTATCTTCGCAGTATAACAAGGTAAACTCCTAGGATTCATTGTATCGAGCGAAGGGATGATTATCGACCCCGAAAGAGCTCAAGTCATTTCGAAACTGCCTCCTCCCTCGTCAAAAAATTCCATGCAATCTTTCTTAGGTCAGATAAACTTTGTTAGGAGATTCGTCCCCAGATTTTCAGAAATGGTGAGACCATTACAAAACCTAGTAAAAAAGGATGTATAGTACCATTGGGGACCTTTAGAAAGCCAGGCTTTTGATTCAATAAAAAAGGCCATAATAGATGCTCCTTCTCTAATGAGCCCCAACTTTTCGCAAGATTTCACCCTCTACTCGTTTGCCTCTGACCGCTCATACATTGTCGTCCTAACTCAAAAGAACGCTGAAAACAACGAAGTCCCAATTGCCTTTATGAGCTTAGCCTTCAAAGGGGCGGAGCTTAATTACCTAGCAGTAGATCAACAAGCCTATGCTATTTTCAAAGAAGTAAAGCACTTCCGATCTTATCTGTTGAAATCAATGACGAAAATCATTGTACCTTACCTGGCTATCAGAAATCTGTTAGTATAGAAAGAACTAGGTGAAAAAAGGGCAAACTAGGTCACATCCTTGCAAGAGTATGACATAGAAATCACCCCAACACAAATTGTAAGAGGCCAAGGGTTATGCAAATTGGTCGCTGATTCGACTGTAGGACAACAAGAGGAAAATGATATGTTAAGTTCAGGACAACACTATCAAAATCAAATCTGTTGTGCACAAAACCCTGTTAGTCCCTGATATGATGATATAAAATTTTGTCTTATACACGGATCAACTCCCCGTCACCTTGATCCCACAAAAAGGAGAGCACTAAGATTAAAATCTGCTTCTTTTCAACTGATTAATGGTATTCTGTTTCGTCAAAATTTTGATGGAGTACTAATGCGCTGTCTCGAGAAAGATGAAGCAGAAAAAGTCTTATTGGAATTGCATGCAGGAGAAGCTGGTGGGCATTTTGGTGGAAATACCACTGCCCATAAAGTATTAAGAGAAGGTTATTATTGGCCTACCCTTTTTAAAGACACTCATGCTTTGTGTCGCAAGTGTGTAATTTGTCAAAAAGCATTTGGATGGATACAGAAACTAGCTTTCCCTTTGCAACTAGTTTTGATAGATTCCCCTTTTCAGCAGTGGGGTCTAGATATTATAGGCCCAATCAACCCGCCATCCTCGTAGCAGCATAAGTATATCATAACAACCACAGATTACTTCACCAGGTGGTATGAGGCTGCCCCATTAAAAGCTGTAAATACCAGTCAGGTAATATCTTTCTTGAATTCAAACATTATTACTCGTTTCGGTATCCCTGAATGCCTGGTATTTGATAATGCCTCTTATTTTTTGTCTCTTGAAATGAGTGATTTCGCTCTAGAAAAAGGAATCAAATTAAAGTATTCTGCCAGCTATTACCCCCAAGGCAATGGTTTGGTAGAATTGACTAATAAAACTCTGATCAAAATTATCAAGAGAACAGTCTCTAAGAACCATAAGAATTGGCATAACTCATTGTTAAATGCAATCTGGGCTGATAGAGTAACTCCTAAAACTGCTGTGGGTAACTCACCTTTCTTTCTCGTTTATGACAGAGAGGCAATTCTTCCACCACATTTCCTTCTTCCATCTCTGCAGTTAGCATAGAAAGTACAGGAAGAAGACTGTCCCCCTTTGGAAAGTCGAATTAACGCTTTGTTAAAATTAGAAGAAGTGAGGGCTCAAGCAAAACGGAAATTGGATCAACATCAACTCATTGTTAAAAACTGGTTTAATTCCAATTCTGCCTCTGACAGAAATTTTGAGGTAGGTGACCTTGTTCTAAAATGGGATAAACCTCATGAGGGAAAAGGAGAGCATACAAATTTTCAGAACTTGTGGCTGGGACCATTCGTAATTGCTGAGAAATTGGGTCCCAGTTCCTTCCGATTACAAAATTTAGAGGGACAGCCAGACACCTTTCCGGTGAATGGCCAAGCTCTAAAAAGGTACTTCACCTGATGACACTCCCATGTAAACTGTGTAAATATTTTCTGTTTTGTTTGCTGTTGGTTTTTCTTTGCTGGTTTGTTTTGATTTTTTCTCTTATGCTTGTCATTCTTTCTTTTTGAAACACACATGCCTGCATCATGGGCTAGTTCAGACAAAGAAAAAACAAAAATTCCCCTCTAAAATGACTGCTGAAGGTTGTTTAAACATCAATTGTGATATTTTCCTGAGTTTGAAGCCATGTTAAAGATAACTCGTTGTTTGAAAAGCGTTTCTTGATTTCAATCTGCAACTGAAGGTACTCACGATCATCCATAAAAATTCTTTTTTCGCTGTCCCTTTTCCTTAAGAGAACAACTCAGAGATGTCTCCCTGCTCTATAAAGTCGGTTTATTAACAAACTATTTCTAGATCTTAATGAAGGACAACTAAAAAGTTTCTTCAAGGTCTGCAATTTACTAAGATGTGTTCAGAAACCAGGATTTTCAGCGTCACCCCGCTCTATTAAATATATTTAAAAGTAAATAAATTTTCAGAGAGATGTGGGAAGTGCTTGTAAACTTTCCAGGATACTGAACAGGTCTGCTGGCAGCGGGTAAATGCATGCATGACGCCAAGATAACTTCGCCGGGGTACTGAACAGGCCCGCTAGTAGCGAAGCAATGTCAGGTATATGAAAATTCTCAGATATGGATTCTTTTGACCTTAAATGTCCTTCATTTTGATCTGGAACTTCTTGGCAGGATACAGATATCAGAGTGGGTTAAATGACATCCCTATTGAGGCTATGGATGCCTGCTGGCAGCAGCGGCTCTGTCAACAATATTGAAGATTTAAACTTTAATATCATGACTCTCTTCTGTTAAGATTGTTGTCAGTTTTCGTCTCTTTAAAATAACAATAATCTGAAACTGGAATGCTTTATAATTGATAATGATGTTTAGACAGATTTTTGGTTGTTTTTGACTTGAATTTTTTTTTGATTATCCTAATCTGAACTCATTCATTTGGCAGAGAAAACTGCATCTCCCAGCATGTTGCCATTATTGGTAGCAATAATGTAATTTCTATTGTTTACAAGCTGCCTACACAGGGTTTGTAAATTTGCATTACTCGTCATGAGCAACGAAACTTATCACTTGTCACTTTTTACATACCTTCCTTTCAATTTTTGTTTTCATGACTGTAAGGATGAAAACTTGCTGCTGGAATTCACACTTTGTTTCGATTTTTGATCAAAGGATAACTGTTCATATGGTCTATTGTCGAATTGTCGTATTTTGTTATGAACATGATTGTTTTCCTTGTTTATAACCCCTTGGTCTTAAACATGCCTTGGTTACATAAGTAAAAAACCTCCCACTCATCAATATTCAATTAATATCAATGGGGTTTTTGATTCATAAAAATTTTAATTATCCAATGTTTAATTGATACATTTACTTTGTGATCAAGTCATAAACATGCGTTCTATGGTATTCAAGTGCTTACATCCTTACACTACCCATATCCCAAGGTATCATATGAGGTATAGCGTGATATTATTGCTCTACATGGCCTCGGACTTCATGATCTCATTCTCACGCATGGTGATTAACGCCTCTGCCTACCATTTCGAACTGTCATTGCTTTGTGAAATCTCGGGGCTATGGCTCTGTGTTTTCTTATCAAACCCTACCTACAATTTTTGTGTTGATTCCTTTCTGTTAGCCATGGCTTCGGTGGTAAGGATTGAGCCTAATGGAATCCAAACCTTTTTATCTTATGACAATGCCATAGATGACTTAGAAAGGAACGACTGACATTTGTTTATTGAAAAGTTTAAGGGTTTCAATCTGAGAGTTGCTCAAGAGTTCGCGTTGACATTCGACGGTTGCAGAGAAAAGATAGGTGACATGCAGCTGGAGGTGACTGAAGATTTTTTAAGCCAAGCTATAGGTTTACCAGCTGTCGGCCAAAAGTGGTTTAAGAACACAAAAGTCGAAAAGGTTCCCTGGTCATTGTTGTTCACCTCAAGGAAAATTATCAGTTGCGACCGAGGTATGCCTGTCTCGTCTTTAAAACCTAGATGGCATGATCTATTAGCTATTGTGAAGCAGTTTATTATGTGTGAAGGGAGATTTGGGTTGGTTTTCTTGTATCACCCGCGATTTCTTATGAGCTTCATTGATTTCCCATTGAACATGCCCTACTTTCTGCTTAGAAGTTTGTACAAGATGGGAAAGCAGTTTAGGAGACAGAAGTCTGATTCTAGTTTATTCCATCATGGTTTAATCAAAATCATAATTGTGCATCAGTTGCAATTAAACAACGATTGTTGGGATGCTTTTCTGTTACAAAACGGCTTTGGTAGTAATGAGTTGGGACAGGTTGACAAGCCTGTTATCACAGAAACCCTTGTGAAACCTATCATCTCTCCTCCTTCGCTCATGCCCTGTGATCCTGTCTCTACTTTGGAACCCTCGATCTACTCTGATGTTGTTCAACCCGACACTCAACCGGATCCGTATCCTAAGAGTTGTACTAAGGCTGTTAAAAAACCCACAGGGAAGAATCTTAGGGGCAACGTCAATGTTAATTATAAGAATAAAAAGGCCGCTCGTTGGATTTCACGATGTGCTCGAAACAAGACCATGCCCTGTGCAGACACAACAAATACAATTGAGGTAAGTGAGGATTCAGATTCGGAAATTGAAAGGTTCTTGGATGAAGAGTATCCATATTCATATGGACTTTACCTTGACAGGCCCTACGATTATGTTACCAACCTGCCACCGTGTCTAAAGGACAATCTTGATTTTCCTGGCATCAAATTCCGTGACAAACCTACCTTTCACTTGGACGATTCTCCAATCGTTAATGATATCAGTGCCAATGCACAGTCTCCACAACCTCGGTGTAATGAATGTCGATCCTGGATCGACAGGTATTATGCATATGTGCCTTTGCTATAGTCCAGGCTTAAATCTATGAAAGACCAAGTGGATTCATTAACAAACAAGAACATTAGGCTCCAATCCATAGCTCAAGAAAAGGACAAACGCTTAAAAACTATAGGGTTTGTTATTTTTAAGAATGTGGAAGCAGCGACAACAATAGTAAACTCTAAGATTACTTGATTTGTTTTAATCCCTTAATTTGAGGTATGATCTCTTTCAAAGTTTAGTATGTTTCTTTCTCAATTTAGGATACACGATTTGTTTGCATAGATTACTTTTTAGTTTGTTTTTTTTGATTGAATAAAATATGATTCTAGTTATAATTATAACTAGCTACATAATCGTGAGATTCTGTAGCTAGTTAGAAAAATTCGAATTGTTTGTCTTGATAATTGAAAACATATCTAAAATTTCCCCATTTTTGTTTGTTAACAGGAACCCATGATTTCTAAGGAGATTTGAAGCACTGTTGGGATCTTTCAACCATATCATCTTTATGTTTTTAGTAAATAGACTAGGCTGTTAGTTTTTTTGATATCAAGTAAAATCTGGGAGGTTGCATCCCCCACATTTTTGGAATAGATTTGATGTTATCTACAGGAAACATTTTGTTCCTGAACCTATATAAGCATGTTATGTTGTAAACATGAGACCATATCTGCCTGGGGCAAGACTACGGGTTTTTCATTTACAGACTTGAACGAAATATAATATTGGTTACAACTTTAGCTTTTCCATATTGTGGTTTTATTCAAGTTATGATTGTTTCAATTTGCAGTTAGATTGTGATTGCTTTCGCTGTCGTTGTTTACTATAGATTGATATGATAAAAAATTATATATTATCCATATTTTATGTTCCAGATTTAACTCACAATAATCATTTTGTTTAAACCTGGGATTAAGAGATTTATCTTCATCATTTGTTGAACATTCATGCACAAGTTTTCACAGCAGGATTTATCTTAATGTGGCTGCTTGTGAAATGATAAGATTGTTGTGATTATGTCTCTTATATGTTCTATCATTCGAATTCAATCATTATTGCTCCATGTTTATGAGAAGCAATTGCAGGATCTGTTGTGGGTTTACCTCATCAGACAGGGAGATTGGATGCTATATGCTGAAAAAATATGGGATGCGATAACATGTCAATTTGCTAGTTTAATTTCATTAGTTTAATGAATACAGAAACCTCCTGTAGCTAAAACATTTTCTATTATCTGTGATTTCTGTTTTCAATTAGACAGTTTGTTATTCCATTTCTTGTTTACAAACATTATAAGAAAATAAATCAAAAAGATTGAAAGATAGCTTTGTTGTTGTTTAATAAATCAATCCATATTCGATTTTCACGGATTTAGATTAAAATTCATATTTTGTAAATGTTATATATATATATTAGAAATAAAGTTATTTGTATATATTATACATATAATAAGTAGACTTATGTTATAAATATTAATTAGTAAACTGTAAATATATATTAGATTTGTATATAGTTTTCAGCGAGTGTTATTCATCAAGTTATTTTATCTTCTTTAGTTTTGTTTTTTGCTTTCTTAGGACTTAGATCGGCCAACGGAGCCGCTAAACTCGTCGGAGTGGATTAATCCAAATGACTTGGGTTAAGTAGATGACCCCGGATCGGATTCACTCCTCCAGTTGACGAGCGGTCAATTTCGCCCGTCAACACGGTGTTGGGAATTACTATCCTCAAGAGATATATTAAATTCAAAGGATATTTTGTAGGCATGAAGACCTTATTATAGATAATAGAACTTCAATATTCTTAGTTACGAGGAAAGTGCATGGTCAAGAGGAAACCCATAACTATTAGTACATAGTGATAAAGGAAACCTTGGACTCAACAAAGGAGACAAATTTGATATCTATAAGTAGAATGTATCTCGCTTCAGCACCATGTATCTAATTTGAATAAGGGTTCTCAATATTCTCCCTCCATATATAGAATTTCCATGGGATTATTCCCTTGGGAGCCCAAAGAAGAAGAAATTGATCACCAAATTGCAGAAAACGTGGACATGGAGAGTCGATAATATTAGCCTTCTCATGTCGACTAGGATGAAGCACACAACAATCATGTATTTCATTAATAGAAATTTTGTTATATCTTTTGAATAATAGGTATAGTCCCAAGAGTCTTTTTTCAAAATCTACACTAGTATAAGCTTTTGGATATCCTCTACGAAGGATAGTACTATTATTTTTGCATTAATATTTCTTGATTTTGGTCAAATGTCAAACTTTAGTCCATGTGACATCATTTTCTTTGTATTATTATGATGCCAAGTGAAACTACAACAATTTTCTAATACAAATGATAATCGTTACTGTTGAGAAAAATATATATGAGATCCCTTATTTATGGAACAAGTGACTCTCTTCCTTAGTTTATGAAGGTGCACATACGTTATCTCTTCTAAATTCGAACAACTAACATCTAAGAAGGAAGCCATGTTAATCATTTGGGTTCAAATTTTAGAGAATACATAATTGTTATTGATATAAGTTCATCTTAAACCCTAATTTTTTAGCTATGGAATACATATCCCCAAGAAACCCTCGAGGTACTTCCTCTTATTCTAAGGATGGTACCTAGGATAAACCAAAGTTGTCAGAAGCTCGCAACATAGGGCTCAAGGCCATTACACTAATATACTCGTTAAGAGCTCAACATGTCACTTCTAGAAATTGAACCTAGGTGGGGATGATAACAATCATTCATCCCAACCACCCAAGATAGACCCAATTAACATATTAACCCCTAATTTATCTAGCAAAGAGAAGTATTAAAAAAAGTGGCAATTTTTTTAATTCTTAAAAATTACTTACATAATTGTTATTAGAGTATTAGTAATATAGTTTGTTTGGTTATATATATTGTTGGAAACATAATCCATTAGGGTTATGGTATTATTCACTTAAGAAGGAATATGAAGAGTCGAGTGAATATGAACTGCCATAGGGAGTCCAAGAGAGATCTTGGAAGATGAATTGAAAGATCGTGATTATTTATTTATATGTGTATCATATTAATGAAAAGTATTCCACGTTGATCTCCAATCTAGTGTATTCTAATAGTGGTATCAAAATGCCTCTAGTTCTTATGGTTTGAATTAACCTATGGTAATTCTCCATACTTGAGTTTTTGATGCAAACCCCCACCCCTCCTAGGGGGCTCATGCGACCTCCCAGTCTTAGGATCTTCTGCTGGAGCTAAATTAGTTGTCGGATCCCTACTGGATCCTCTCTTATGTACACAGGCCCTTTTAATTTCCTTAGGTGCAGGTCCGAATGAAACAATAACCTGCAGGCACTTTTTCTAAGCCCCTTTTTCCTTTGGGACAAAGCCACTAACGCTAGCCCCTTTTTCCTTGGTGGAAAAGCATATGATCGTGGACTAGAACCGAGCGCTTAGCCACAAGGTGCTATTCATAGCTTCGTTACTCTGGGCTTCATAAGATTTACCCGCAATACACTTCAATTCTCCTAAACGTCGAATTGACGAAATCCCAAAGAGTTCAGGGATCAATGGTCCATGCTTCTTGCCACGATATAAGGATAAAATGAACTCCAGGACTCTAGGATTCATTAGTTTTCCAACCTCCACTAGCAACTTCTCCTAAATTGACGAATGTTGAACTCCCGAAGATTTTAGAGATCGATGGTCCACACTCTATTCTAGGTCCATGGTCTAGATTCACTTTGGGCTTCGAGACTTTTCACACTAAACCAAATTTCACCCACTATCTTCCGGATAGCTGAATTCCAAACCCTTAAAGATATGTGGTCTACGTGTCCCCAACAACTTTCGACCAGGATTTACTCCAAACTTCGGGACTTCGGGGAATTCTTCCCTTTGCGCAACAACAACCAAATTCTCTCGGAGTGTCGAATTGATGAGCCACTCGGGGATCCAATGGTTCACACTTACCCAGTGATCTATGATGTAGATTCACTTTGGGACTTCAGGCTTCGGGGATTTTTCCTCTCTTACAACAAATGACTTAAAACTGTCAGAGAAACGAAGTCTGAAGGACTTAGGGGTTTACCAATTGCGCGTCTTTCCTTGATCCAATAGCTGTGAGGGATTTTGACTTCACCCGAACAAATCTCATCCGTTCTCCTTTAAACAAAGATATTTATCCTCTTGGGGGACTTACTCTTGCTATCCCTCCTCGATCTTTTTCACTTGAATGACTTCAAATTTGGCGCACACCTTGCGCTTCCCTCATGATATTTTCTCTTAAAAGACTTGAACCTCTGCGCACACCTTGCGCTTCCCTCATGATCTTTTCTCTTAAAAGACTTGAACCTCTGCGCACACCTTGCGCTTCCCTCCTAAGCTTGGAACTTAAATAAGTCACCTGGGCAGTCCTCTGATCTTGGGACTTATAAAATTCACCTGCGCACTCCTTGCGCTATCTCTCCTTAGAGATTTATCAACACTTAACAAAGTGTTAACTCTGTGCACTCTTTGCACTGGTCAACCCTTTGAGATTTTATACTTCTGCGAGTATAGGCACACTCCTTGCACTCACTCTACATAGACTTACACTATCTCTCCTGAGATAATTCAACCTGTAGATGACTCGACCTCCACACTCCTTGCGTGGGATTTATGAACTCCTTGCACTGCTTTCCCTTTTGAGTTTTTACACTACTGTGAGTGTAGGCACACTCCTTTCCCTCTCTGTGTAAACTTACACTATCTCTCCTGAGCTTGACAGACCCTTGAACTCGGTCTGTCACACACTCCTTGCGCTAACTCTCCCTTGTGATTTTACACTGTTATGAATATAGGTTCACTCCTTGCGCTCACTCTGTGCACTCCTTGCACTATCCCTTCTGAGCTTGTGACTGGTTCTGGTGTGCCCACCAAGCACGCTCCTCACAGAAATCTTGGCTGAGTTCTTGCGCACTCCTTGTGCTAGCTTGTTAGAGTTTTCTAACAACTCTAGTGTGCACTCCTTGTACTATCCCTTCTAAGCTTGTGGCTGGTTCTGGTGTGCCCACCTAGCACGCTCCTCACAAAACTCCTGGCTGAGTTCTTGCACACTCCTTGCGCTAGCTTGTCAGAGTTTTCTGACAACTCTGGTGTGCACTCCTTACACTAGTCTTGAGAGCCCAGAACACTCAAAAATTCCCACAGATAGAGAATTCTATCTATTCCTACAAAGGAAACATTTATATACTCATGGGATTCATAAAAATGCACAGTAAACATTCAAAATCAAACATTCATTCACATATAACACACATAGAGATTCATATGCAGGGAAATGTTCTTTTCTATTAATCTGAATACTTTTTACAAGAGTTTACAAGACTGGATTGCAACAAAGTCTCAGTTCTTCTCTCCTCTCCTGGGCTTCTCGAGCCTTCTTCACCTACTTACATTAAATTGCATTTAATTTACATCTAGTCTCAATAAGATCTAGATTCATCTACTTGTCAGCCATTAAAGGAGACTTACATGCAACACACACAAATAAAATGGGTCTACTCTCCTCGAGCCTTTACAATATTAATTACATTAAATTTGATATTTAAACTCACAATGATAAGGCTGGCACTTCTCTCTCTTGAGATATGCTCCATCCATGTGTGTTGTTGCGTTGGCTGCTGACACGCTACTGATGCTCCTACATCATACTCCTTTGCTGAAAAATCATGAGATCCTTCTCATGGCTCCTCGGTTAATGCTATTGAGATCCTCCAGGGTCCCAAAATTCACTCTAGAGTTGTACACCTGCTCCTCTACCTTTCTGCTGCTGCCGTCCTGTTGCTATTGTAGGCTCTCCTCCTGGTTTCCAAACTTTATATTACAAGGCTCTATTTATCTTGACACTGCAATATCCTCTTTCCATCCTCCACCTATTGTTGAATGTCTCATTTGATGACTTCAACATCAATATCCTTATCTCCTCAATCTCCTTGTCCAACTTTTCTATGGGCTATCTCCTCTCCTGCATTCTGCTCTACTGCTGCATCTCCTATTCTTCATCAATCTCCAACTTGCTTTGTTGGATGAGTCTCCTCTGGGTTATTGGGATTCCAATTCTTCATACATATCAAAGGGTAGATCATCCTGATTTTCCATGCTAACTTCATCTTCCGTGGAATTGGCTTGCCACTCCACTGTAGACTCCAATTCCACAACAATATCACTAAGCTGTTTCTCAGCCATGTCCTCTGACAGTTTTTTTTTTTTTCCAGTTCCTCTGTCTTTGGATTGATTAACCAATCCTCCAGTAACCCCAACTCTTCATCCCAAAGAGACAGTAGGGAATATGAATGCTCCTCTTAGACATTCCTTTGGCTCAAAACTATGTGGGTCTCCTCTTCTTTCATCTCTTGGGAAGACTTCAATGTCTGCTCCTTCTCCTCCTCCATGACAGTCTCTATTGGTTGTCCTTCTTCTTCTTCACCTGCAACACATGCATCTATATATACCGGCTTTGTATAGATATGATAATCCCCCCAATGATGAGAATGCACCTCTGATCCTCCTCCTCTCCTGTCAGCACTCCTTGATGATCTGAACTCTTCTCTGAGTTCCTGAGACTCTCAGTCAGTCTCATCTCCTCCTTATTTTTGGTCAACACTCCTTGCCGATCTAAACTCTTCTCTGAGTTCCCGAGACTCTCAGACAATCTCATCTCCTCAGACTCTCAGATAGATGAATTCTGAACCCTCAAATATTTGCGGTCCACATGTCCCCAACAATTGATTGTCAGTATTTACTCTAGACTTCAGGGAATTCTTCCCTTTGCGCAAAAATGACCAAATTCTCCCAGAGTGTCGAATCACTGAACCACTCGGGGATCCAACGGTTCGCACTTACCGAATGATCTATGGTGTATATTCACTCTAGAACTTCGAGCCTCAAGGTGTTTTCCTCTCTTACAATAAATGGCTTAAAACTATCAGACCAACAAGTCTGAAGGACTCGGGGGTTTAATGACCATGCTTCTTTCCTTGGTCCAACGACTGTGAGGGATTCTAACTTCTCCCGAATAGATCTCGTCCGCTCTCCTTTAGACAAATAGATTTATCCTCTTAGGGGACTTAATCTCGCTATCCCTCCTCGATATTTGTCACTTGAATGACTTGAACTCTGGCACACACCTTGCACTTCACTCCTGAGCTTTTCTCTTAAGAGACTCGAACCTTGGCACACACTTTGTGCTTCCCTCTTGATCTTGGGACTTAAATAAGTCACATGCACAGTCCTTGCGTTATCTCTCCTATGATATTGGGACTTGTAAAAGTCACCTACGCACTCCTTGTGCTATCTCTCCTCATAGCTTTATCAACACTTAATGAAGTGTTGACTCTGTGCACTCTTTGCACTGGTCTCCCCTCTGATATTTTATACTCTTTCATGTAAAGGAACACTCCTTATTCTCACTTTGCGTAGACTTACGCTATCTCTCCTGAGCTAATTAAACCTATAGAAGGTTCAACCTCCGCATTCCTTGCATGGGTATTGTACACTCCTTGCACTGGTTTCCCTTCTGATTTTTTACACTACTGTGAGTGTAGGCGCACTCCTTGTGCCCGCTCTATGTAAACTTACACTATTTCTCCTGAGCTTGAGAGACCCTTGAACTTGGTCCCTCGCGCACTCCTTGCACTAACTCTCCCTTGAGATTTTACATTATTATGAGTGTAGACACACTCCTTGTGCTCGCTCTGTGCACTCCTTGCACTATCCCTTCTGAGCTTGAGACTGGTTCTGGTGTGCCCACCTGATACACTCCTCACAAAACTCCTGAATGAGTTCTTGCGCACTCCTTGCGATGGATTCTCAGATTTTTCGAACAACTTTGGTGTGCACTCCTTGAACTAGTCTTGAGAGCCCAAAACACTCAGAAATTCACACACAGATAGGGAATTCTATCTATTCCTACAAAGGGAACATTTATATACTCATGGCATTCATAAACATGCATAGTAAACATTCAGAAACAAACATTCATTCACAAAGAACACACATAGATATTCATATGCATGGAAATCTGCTTTTCTATTAATATGAATACTTTTACAAGAGTTTACAAGACTGGACTGCAACAGAGTCTCATTTCTTCTCTCCTCTCCTCTCTCTTCTCTTCTCTTCTACTCTCCTTCTTGCACTACTCTCTCTTATGATTTCAATACATTGGGATTTTTACAAAATAGGGGCTTCTCGAGCCTTCCTCAACTACTTACATTACATCTAGTCCAAATCAGATTTAGATTCATCTACCTATCAGTGATTAAAGGCGAATTACATGCAACTTGTACAAATACAATGGCTCTACTCTCCTTGAGCATTTACAATATTAATTACATTAAATTTGAGATTTAAACTCAAAATGAGAAGGCTGACGCTTCTCTCTCTTGGGATCTGCTCCATCCATGTGCGCTGCTGCGCTGGCTGCTAATGCTAGTGCATCAATTTTCCTCGTCTAGAAATGTCTGTCTCATTTATTCCCCTAATAATTTTCATTTACTTGTGTAGAAACAATTTCTCTGCTTGCAAGTCTGTTTGTCTACATGTAGGTCTAGTTATTCCCTTAGGTTAGACGTCTCTTTGGTTATTTTATGTTCCCCTTTGTATGTTAGTATGCCATCCTCATTCATGTCGACGCCATTTTCCATCCTCATATTTATTGTGCACAAATGTTAGCATTTCTATTTGTCGATGAGATTCACGTGCGATTATACACGAAAAACATGAGCCATCTCGTCTTCCACTCTTTGCATCTTCTAACCAAGGACGAGTCAAAATTTTTGATCACACTCTTTTTCTATACTGAAGCCTCATTCGAACTAGCGAAGTTAATGAGATACTAATTTTCAATCAGCTTTCCGTCAAAAACACGTTTATTTTTTAAGTTCCATTTTGGATCCCCCTAGCCTAGAGTAGCCTCTTGATCTTGGCCATGTTGATCCTTGAGCTTAAGCTTAAGTGCTTATAGTACTTGCCCCATAACCTTAGTTATACTGACACCCACTTTCAATTGAAAATGGGAAACAAAGGGACCCTTTGTAGGTCCATTGTCCCTCGCCATGATTTCATCGATTCCTTGTAGCCTCCCCCGTGGAGATCTGCAATAAATTCGTTGAATGTTTGTATCCTTATCTCGATGAAGCCTTTGGCCTTCACAAAGAACACATAACTCCATTAAAACATAATTTGTTTTTTCTCTATATTTACAAAGGTCTAGGCAAGGTAATATCTTGTATTCAATCTCATGTCTATGCTTTTGTAGGAAGAAATCCACCAGAAGAACCCTGCGATTGGGTGCATTAATATCGTCGCTTTCCTATTCAAATGTGATCTGTCTTTTTATCTATTTGGTTAGACCTCTTATAGTGTATTTATGACTGCAACCTTGCCTATGGGTAACTTTGATTTTCAGCCCCTTTAAAGAATTCTCAACGTCCCTTATTTTTTTTTCATAGAGAGGTAGTGACTTTTGATATTCCAGAATATGACCTTTCTTTAAGTAATCGATGGAAGGATTGATCTTATAAAAAGTTCCGATTGACAATTCCACAATCAACACCAAACCTTGAGTTGTGGGTTCAAGAATTTGATAAAATCCTTTAGATGCAATGGATCCATGTCTAACATCGCGATATTGTTTTGGTTGGTTTGGGTTGAGATAAAAGCTTATGCCCACCAAAAGTCTATTTTCACTGGGGTACTCTCTAATCACCAATTTGAAACATTGCAAAAGTATTGGTAGTCCTTGAAATTCACATGATGTTTATTCTTGGTATCTAAGAAATTATCTAGAGATATTCCATCCTTATTGTGCGTATATTTGATGGTGAGTGTGTATACCTTTGTTGTGCTCTCTTCTCCTTTGACAAGGTTGACTGTGGAAATGGTTTGCAAGAAGGTTTATAGCACCAAAAAATTCTTCCCCCCTCCTTTGAGTCTATTCAAAGGAACTAGACCACCATTGTATTCTAGTTTGGTTACTTCTCTAAATCTGGGAGACACCGAGCCGAGTTGAATATAATCATTCATTCCTCCTCTGTTGAGTCTATTAGAAGGGGGTATATCCGATATCTACATTCAATTCATTAGAGGGGAAAGTGGGGAAGTACTCACATCATTATTTCCACATCCATTGGATATTTTCAAAGGACAGGGTCAAACCATCACTTTTACTAGATAGTTGGAAACTAATAGAGATTTTTTCCAGTGGGGTCATTATTGGTAGTTACCCAACATTGATGACTGCTATATTTTCTGGGATGCTTACAAGATATATTTCTTCCCAAGAAAGAGAGAAATATTCTGGAAAGAAGACATAAGTTGGCATTTCTTTCTCTCTATTTGACTCTTTGGAGAACGAGAGAAAGCTTTTGGAAAGAAGACATATAAATTGACAGTTCTTTGGAGATTGAGAGATGACACATTCAATTCTAAAGATGAATTCAACTTCAGAATCAAGAACAATGGAAACTTGGAAATAGTCTTTTTGTAAATTTACTTATACTTTTGAAATTAAGTTGATTTACATTGTAAACATGTGCATTTTTAGTAGAAGTCGACACCCCTCATTAACTGAGTTTTAATTGTTGAGTTTGATTGTTAAAGGGTGGAGTTGCAAGAAACCCTTTAAGGTCTAAGTGGGTATTTAAATGGATCAAATTGATGAAATATTAGCATTACCAAATATTCTAATAATATTTATTGTAGACAATATGGTCACAACTAAAAAATAAACTCTTCAATTTGTTCTAACTTGTTTGAAAGCTTCAAAAGCCAAAATAGAACTACTTGAAATTCATCCTCAACTTCTTCATAATCAACTTCAATGAAATAATTTGCAACATTCTGAACTAGTCCTTGTTCATGTCAATCCTCTTTTTATTGATGATGATTTAGATCAATAACTAGTGTAGGAGCAACTCAATGAGCCAACTTCATATACAAGTGTATATGAAGATGAAGTTGTGCATGAACAAGTTCAACTTTCTCTTTCCAAGCCAATCATCAAACCTTGGTAAGAAATTAGAGACAATAATCACATATGATGTATCAGATATGAAAAGGAAGTTACCTCTCATATTATGGATTATATCAAATCAATCCAATTCCAAAGCAATGGATTCCTTCAAGAAGTTTCAACTTCACCTGTTCCAGTTCAAGAGAATATTCTTAAATTCCAACATTGTCATTGAGTTGGCCACATGGAGGATCAATGTTTTGATCTTCATCCTTGTGAACATTGTGGAAATCATAATCATCCTTTAGACAAATGTTCCAAACGTAAGAAATCTGTAGGAGTATAGAATCACTATGGGTGGATCACTTCTTGGCGTTGGTCATCGATAGTTAAGAATATATATCAATCATATTGAAGGATTCATTCTCAAGTATTGACACATCTTATAATGGAAATATTTTCATTTTCTCACTTTGTAGTTGACAAGAGGGAATGCTATCAGTCATTGAAAGTCAGGATTCAAGTTTCAAATCCCTATCGATTGAGAAAGAACAAGTTATCCAGAGTTAGCGCCATATTCCATCAACATGATTTGGTTTGTGGTTTTCCTTAAACTTCCATTTTGTAGAATACTTACAATTTTTTCTAGACAAAATTTGTGGTAATCTTAAATATCCATTTAGTAGAAGACTTACAACTTATGCTAGACAAGAGTTTGTGATTTTCCTTAAACCACCATTTAGTATAATACTTATAGCTTCTTTTAGACAACAGTTTGTGGCCATCTTAAACTTCCATTTAATTGAAGACATTAGCTTCTACTAGCCATTTGGTTTGTGGTCATCCCAAAGCAACCAGATTTAGATAGTACATTCAACCATTAGTAGTTATCCATTTATAGATTTCATCTCTCTTATTGGACTCACATACACCCCTTTGGATCAAGGGGGGAATGTAGGAAACCTAATCCATTAGGGTTATGGTATTCTCCCCTTGAGAAGGAACATGAAAATTCAAGTGAATAGGAACTATCATAGGGAGTCCCAAGAGACCTCTTGGAAGATGATTCCAAAGGTCATGATCATGTATTTATATGTGTATCATATTAATGAAAAGTATTCCATGCTGATCTCCAATCTAGTGTATTCTAACACAAACACACGCGCACACACACACACACACACACACACACACACACACACACACATTTTTATTTTCCAAGGAAAAAATATGTATATTTTATTAGTCTAAGAAAAATACATTTTCAAATTCCCATGGTATTCATAAGGTCCATGGTTCATGATTATATTTTGTAGTATGTCCATTCTAAATTACTGAAATAATCCAGGTTCCTCGTTCCATCCCAACTATTTTTTTTGAGAGCCCATTTGTAGCACTACTCTTATCCCTGTAAATATGATACAAATATGTACATGAGAAAGATGCCAGTAGATTGAGAACTTCATCTTACAAGCACCATAATGTAAAATTCCAGAGAGAAATTTATTTGCACATCCATTGGATAACCAACTTTGAGTCTTCAAAAATTTGTAATTGGGTTACACCAAATTCCTGTTCTAGTTTCAAAACCAACTTTAAAGACATCAATTCATAGAAGTTATCGGTTTCTTGACCAATTCCATATTTAAAATAAATATTGTGATATGAAGATAAGTATAGAATTCCTCCCGAACGTCCGTTAGGAGGGTTCCCCTGCGATACACCAACAAAAAATACCATGGAATACCATTAGTTACTGCCATTTCACCTTGTATATGACAGTTAGATTTTTCCTACACTTATGGGTAGGCATTTAATATATTTAATAACTAGACATCACATTTGAGGGGAAGTGTCTCTTTGTATTCAAACATATTTAGATTTCTAGCAAGCCATACTCCCCAAACTATGTTAAGTGGGAGTTCTCTAATCTTGGAAGTCTCCTTTCTATTATAGAAGGTTTTGAAGGCCTATTCAAATGTCCTCCTTCCCAGAGTTTGCAATCCATATTAATGTTTCTACCCCTTTCCATACCTCCCTAGAGTATGGACGTTCTAACATGAGAAGAACTGTAATTTTGTTTGCTTGGTGACATTAACAACACCATCTCGGCCCTATAAAATCCCTCTTATGAATAACATCCCATGTGGGAGCCTTGTTGTGTAAGCTTAGCCACATACAGATCCTTTTTTTAGTCGGGTATTTTAATTTCCATATAATTTTCCACCACCAGATATACCGGTCTTCTCTTCCTTCTTCTGCTAGTGCTTTATAGCCTATTCTGGGAACATATTCTCTAGAAAGATTCAATGACTAGACCAAAATGACTAGACCAATTGACCCTCTTCTTCCTTAAGCATAATATTTCCACATGTGAGGAGACTTGTGTATATTTTCTATTCTTCTACATACTCTACCCCCAAAACAATTTCTTCGCATGATAACCACTACTGTTTCCAAGTAGTGGACCTTGCCCAATTGAGACCAATTTGCACTTTATCTCCTTTTTGCAATTTGCCAAATCTACTTGTTGTTAACCAAATGGAAAGAATAGATAACAACTTTCTAGATTATTGAGGCATTATTTTGTTGTTTGAGGGGATTTATGATCCAATGCTCCACTATATTAGGGGCTATATACTTAGTTCTTACTACCTGAATCCACAAACATGTTCCTTGAATTAGCCTCCATAAATGTTTTTACTACAAGATCCTTTGAAAAGAGAAAGACATTTTTTAGGTCCCATCCTCCAATGGATTTTAGTAATTTCCAATTTTTTCCAAGAGGCCAACACCAATCCTTTTTTTTTTGGTCTTTAGACTAGATAAACTTGTAGAAAAGTTTCTTAATGGATTCCAAAACACCTTTTGGGACCCATGAAAATGATATCCAGTTTATTGGAATCACTTCCAGAACTACTTTTACCAAAACCAAACGACCTCCCTTAGACAACCATCTATTGAACCAAGTGTTTATTTTCTTCTCCACTTTAGCTATCAACCACCGCCGATCACATTTTTTATATTGATTTGTCTTAAAAAATAAACCTAGATACTTTAGACCCCATTCTAGATCAATCATCTTATAGGGAAATAATTGATCAATAATTTTTTTTTCCTATTTAGATATCCCCCGTAAGGTCATCATAGATTTTTCCGTATTAATAACCATTCCAATTACTTTAAAAAATAAATCCATGATACCTTTGAATTTCTCAATGACTCTTATAGTGCCTTCACAAATAAATTAATATATCATCTACAAACAATAGATGTGTGATATTGCAAGATACTTCGATAGGTACCCCTTTTATACTACCATTTCCTTCTTCTTATTTAAGTATCCTACTTAATCGTTCAACCATTAAAATAAAGAGAAGGGGGGATAGGGGACATCCTTGTTTGAGGCCCATCCTTGATTGGAAGAAAGGGGTTGTTTCTCCATTTAATAATACAACAAAATCTATTGAGGAAATGTAACTCATTATCCAGACAATGAACTGATGGAAAAATCCTAAATGAATTAGAATTAGTCTAATGTAAAGCCAAATTACCTCATCATAAGCTTTGGATAGGTCCACTTTCATCAGCATTGATCTTTTGTTTTTTTGACCTTTATTAAATGTATGTTGTTGGCCCTTGACCAGGTTTTGAGGAAATGTTGGTCATGTTTGACCATTCTTTGGACTTTGACAGGCTGGTCGAAGACAGAGTGCCTAGGTGAAGCGAAGATCGCAGGATCTCACCCTTTTTGCAGGATTTTTGGGGCTTTTAGGGTTTATGTAATAGGTATGGGATGTTGGCCCATGGGTTTACCCATGTTTAGGCCTATTTTGTAATGTATAAATAAGTAGCTAGGCGATGTAAGAAAAGGCCGATGTGCTAAGTGCTAGTGTTGTCTATGTGCAAAGAAGTGTAAGAGGAGTTCAATCTGTGTGATTGTAGTTCTGATCGGCTTTGTGAAAGAACCTGTGAGGGTTGCTAAGTGCGAATAACTGTGAATGATTTGCGCATACTGTATGTGAGACTTGCAGATCTAAGTGCAAGTGGGGTTGTAGTTGGCTTTTTGCCTTGACCTAATCCGGGGAAGGAGGATCTGGCGAGGTGCATGCAGATCTCCTGTCCTTTGCAGAGTTGGATCTATGGCTTGGTGCATGTAAGAATATTGGAAGAATTAATAAATAAGAAGAAGAGTTGGTGGACATAACCCCGCACTGGGGTGAACCACGTATATCCTATGTTGATGTGATTTGTGCAATGTTATTCACGTTGTTTATGCTTATGATTTCTTAGTGCACTATTATTGATGTATGATATATATATCTATGGTTTCTTAGTGATTTATGATGTGAATGAATGTTAGATCTGAACTGATGCTAAGTGCTTAGAGATGTTGATCTATTTATTACAACGTTGTTCTGTATTTATGGTTAATCTGCGATGTGAATAAGAATCATAATTGAATGCATACTATTGGCTAAGTGCTCTATTGAAGTGTGCAATCATAGATCAGTGTCCCAACTAGGTTGTAGACACTTTAGTCCTGCAACCCCCCTACCTCTACCTCGGGTGAGGCTTCATCCGCTTTGTAGGTGTTGCCGAAAGGGCTGGTAGTTATGGTTTTGTTGGTTCATTGTTGAAGCGTTGAAACCTAGGTCTGCCCTTGTGCCAACATATGGTTCCATTGCCGGGACCTGAAACTGTGATTGCTGGGAACTAAAGAAAGCAGAAAGCTATGTGCGTAGATCTGTTGCTGTAGTGCGCAATACTCTACCTGACTCGTGAAGCTCTGTGCTAAGAGAAGGAAGTTTGATCTAAAGAAAGAGGTAAGATCTTAAATCTTTGTGCTCTGATAAAGGTAAGATAAGTGGAATATTTTGCTTCGAAAGAATGGATCTAGGCATGTTTGATAGATTTGGTCCTAGTCTGAAAACTAGGGCACAAATAGAAGAAAGAAGAATTGATCTGAATAGATTTGATAGAAATAGTGAAAGATATGTTATTACTATGCATAGAAAGAATTTTTGGACTAACAAATGGATGCAAGACCCTAGAAAGAATTTTTGCAGATTGCAGCTCCATCACCGTGATCCCAGTGTGCAGTACCAGAAAGGTTGGGGATCATTTAAGAGAAAGAGAGGATTGAAATTGTGTTATAACTACAGAAGATCGAGGCATATTGCTAAGGAATGCCATGGTACATGTCCTATTTTTCTTTGTTGTAAAGCTGTTGGTCATGAGGTTTTGGATTTCCCTAGAATGATTGCTAAAGTTTAAAAGATGAACCTGAGACAAGAAAACCATGAGGAAGGTCAAGAAACTAAGGATATGTTAGAGAATTAGAAAGAATCAAAGAATATATTATTACAGATGAGAGAAACACTGAAGGATCACAGAGACATCAATTTACCAGAGATCTTAAAAGAGAAGGAGTGCATAGAAACAAGAATATGAGACTTCGACATAGATTGTGTATTAGATGAGGAAACACATGTGAATCTTATGCCATAAAGTACTTGGGAAATTTTGGGAAAGCCAACTATGATTCCTTCATTGGGAAGGATAGAATTATTTAAAGGAAAGATGATAACCTTGTGTGGAAGAGTTACTAACATACCTACGATTTCTCATGGAACATCGACCAAAGAAGAATTTGAAGTCATTAAGTTTGTGGAGAGCAGTGCCCCGTTTACACTTTTGTTAGGAAAGACTTGGATTGAGAAAGATCGGATCTGGGGGAAAGCAGAGGAGGAAGCTACAGAACAAAAAAAGAAAGAATTAAGGGACTTTATAGCCAAGAAAATAGAGAGACTAGTACAATAACAAGAGGACAAGTCGAAGCAACTGAGGGCCAGTGACTTAGCTATCGAAATTCAAAGAACACAGGGAGGCTTGAAAAACCTATCCATGCAGGAGAAAAGAGCACCTACCCCAGAAGTAGCAAGCAAAGAGGTATTACATTCGAACCCTTTGGAAGACCATCAACAATGCGAAGTTACTACGCTAAGGGAAGAAAAAAATATGAATGGAAAGAGGAATCCAGAAACTCAGATCACAGGGAAGAAGGCAAGAAAACTCAGTAAGAAGAAAGCAAAGTTAGAAAAACTACAGGAAGTTCTAGAGAAGACTTCGTAGAAGGTAGGCTTGCAGAACTCGAGCCTTGTTTGATTAGCAGAACCGCGCACAAAGGCACTTCACCATGACGCAGCTCTATGACCGTTGGAGGCATCCCGACCGTTAGAATGACGCTCTAGAATGGCTAGAAACATAGTTATTGTCGGAAATATTGCCATGAGACCATTGAGACCGCACTATAATGGATGGAATCGTATTGATTAAGACATTTCAACCTGTTGGAGGAATCCGTTATGATGTTGTTTATTTAATCCATCACATGTTGCACCGGGACAACTTTTGCAAACTGAGATATTCGAGCTAGCAGAGAAGTGATTTCATACCGTGTTGTGCTGTCTAAGACCTCGCCATCGATTCGATTACCTTGAGTATCTATTCGCCTACCCAAGTTATTTTCTTACGAGTGTGCATGTTCGACGAACGTAGTGCAGTAGACAAGTATGTGGAGGAGATCTCGATAGACCTTATGGCTGCGAAAGTTATGTCCACAGGAGTACATGCCTCATCGACGGGAGGATTACAAGCATCCCCCTCTACTGGACCTCGATCTGGGCCATCTTGAACTACGACAGAGAAGAGACGCAAGCACCGCGACGATCTAGAGAATGCAAAGTAGATACCGTCAGTCTTGCCTGACTATATCCCGCCTTTGGCTGGCGCGGTTAGTCGTGATCACATCCTGATATATTTTGAGTACACACTTATCACTGTGTACCTCCCAAAAGGGATACACATAGTAGGACCGCAATTGGGACTGATCCCAGCTCTAAAGATAAGTGATTTTAACATCAACGATAGGAAGAATTATGCAATGCTCGCACAACATCACTACCTAATGAAAATGACTGGGAAGAAGCCTAAGATAGTTCCCCAGTTGTGGATCAAGGAGATCACAATATCAACTATATTGAATGTCATGAAGATCCCACACTTCGATAGACATCAGGAGGTTAACGTGAATTAAACTCCTCCTGTCATGCTTCCATGGCGGGTACCTGTGGTTGGATAGGCACATCACTATGGATCCAACGCTGATCCACCTCATTAATGGACTAAGCATGCAGGGACCAGACCCTAAAAAATTCTACCCTAGGAAGACGTCAGATCGCTCCTTGGCACAAGGAATAAAAGAATCATATGGTGATGTGGATAGAGGGAAGCAAGGCTACAAGGTAGCCTCCATCCAAGATGGTGCAGTGCGCCTATCTTGTCAGCTGATTGCTAACAATATCATTAGAAAGAATAGGCTGACACAAGTCACAGGCTTCGTCCTCGACCTTGCAGGAAAATGCGTCGAAGGGGTGCAAATGAACTGGGCGATCTATCTCGTCAATGAGTTGGATAAGGACTGTCGCGAAGCGCAAGACCAAGGCTATGAGTTCCACTTTAGTTGGCTGTTGATTCTTATAGCATTTGTCATTTGGGAGATGCCAAAGGGAGCGACATTCCCTAAAGTTGAGCCATCAGAACCACTGACCACGAGGTTCACCACCTTGTGGTATTCAAGCGATATGGAGAAGCAATGGAAATCAAATGCGATGTTCCACACTTACTATCTACAGCTCATGCGCGCCATTGAGTCATTCCCCCAAATGACTCCAAACACCTTGCATACTTACAAACCACTACCGAAGTTCCGCGTAGACTACCACTTTATCTACATAACTGCGCACAAGGATGAAAGTAAAGAGGAACTATAGTCGTATTATAAATTGACTGAGGAAGTCCTGAAAGAGATCACTAAAGAATGTCCAACTGAATTCCTTTTACCGGTTGGAGATGCAGAACTGTCTGACCCTGACCTCATTGGAAGTCCTGTGGTTACCCGAACGAAGTATGATGGATAGGGTAGCGACAAGAAAAATAAGAAGAAGGAGGAAGTGCATGACATAGACAATGAAGAGAAGGACAACACATAAGAGGAAACTGCACCTGATGGAGGAGGAGGCGACGAAGTAAACCAAGAAGAGGAAGGGGAAGAAGGCAAGCAAGAAAAGGGTGAATTACACCACTGAAGGATCCCCTAACAGAGGCAGAGACATCAAATAAAAGGATGGTTTCTCCGAAGAAACCCTCAGCATGGAAGAAATCCTGAGCCAATAAGCCCAAGTCACATAATGTGCTCATAGTGGATGATGTTGACCTCATCATCACAACTGTAGAAGATGATTTTGAGGGTATCTTTCAGTAACATGAAGCAAAGCAGGAGACGATGTATGACAGAATCAAGGCGGAGATGAAGGGGGTACAACAAGCCATGCAGTGTCTACTGCGTCGCCGTCATCAAAATATGTAGAATTGGGGGATGAGCCCACCCAATTGTGAAGGTTAGCAGATGTGACAGAGGCTCACCTTCGTCGAGTCCAGAAGAAAAAGAATAAGCCACAAAGACCTTGAAGAAAGTAAAGGAGGAAGCCCTAGATCAACTTCGGGTTGCGCAGTAAGACAATGATGACATTAGAGCAAAGTTTGAGGAGGACAGAGAGAAAATCCAAAAAGAGAAAGACCAGTTACTTGTAGAGCAGATTGGGATTAGACAGGTAGTAACTATAGCACTTCGATCTATGCCGAGCTCAACCCAAATAGAATAAAAGACAATAGAGAGCCAAGTGGGGAAGCTCACTGAAGCCATTCAACAACTTCAAGAAAGAGTAGCAGAGGTAGAACTTCAAGCAATGCCTAGCACTCCGCAGGAAGTACGAGATCACAGAGAAGAAACAACCAGGAGCATAGTAGAAAGAATTAGGGCGCTGGTTGCAGAATGCAAGAAACTCAGTGACCGAAGTGCGCAGACCGATGAGAGCCTTGTAGAAAACCTGGAGCTAAGGGAATTGGAGGCACAACTCTAGGAGGTGAAGCATCAGGCTTCCATCCTGCAAACACAGTTGAAGATGCTTACTGCAGTGGAAAAAATGAAAAGGTCGCAGGAGCAGCGCGCAGTTCAACAATAAGTCACTGCCATCCAGAGTTGAGTTATGGAGGTGACCCAGAGACTCCAGCCGGTGCAGGACGAAGCCTACACACTTTTTGAAGAGATCGAGGGATTGGAATAGGTGGCTGTGACAATGGAGTAGCGCCTGAAAGGGCCTGTCACCGAGCAAGTAATCCAGGAGTTTGTCGAGCAGGAGGCTTTGGCGAAGCAACAAGTCACGGTAGCTTGAGCTAAGATCGAGGCCTTCGAAGCAATGTTTCCCATATCAGAGTGACTCAGGAGGAGTCACAAGTGAGTGGCCCTTGACCAGGTTTTGAGGAAATGCTGATCATGTTTGACCATTCTTGGGACTTCGACAGTCTGGTTGAAGATGGAGCGCCTGGGCGAAGCGAAGATTGCGGGATCTCACCCTTTTTGCAAGATTTTTGTGGATTTTAGGGTTTATGTAACGGGTATGGGATGTCGGCCCATAGGTTTACCCATGTTTAGGCCTCTTTTTTAATGTATAAATAAGTATCTAGGCGATGTAAGAAAAGTCCGGTGTGCTAAGTGCTAGTGTTATCTATGTGCAAAGAAGTGTAAGAGGAGTTCAATCTATGTGGTTGTAGTTCTGATCGACTTTATCAAAGAACTTGTGTGGGTTTCTAAGTGCGAATAGCTATGAATTCTTTGTGCATACTTTATGTGAGACTTGCAGAGCTAAGTGCAAGTGGGGTTGTAGTTGGATTTGTGCCTTGACCTAATCTGGGGAAGGAGGATCTGGCGAGGTGCGCGCATATCTCCTGTCCTCTGCAGAGTTGGATCTGTGGCTTGGTGCATGTAAGAAGATTGGAAGAAGCTAATAAAGAAGAAGAAGAGTTGGTGGATGTAGCCCCACACTGGGGTGAACCATGTATATCCTGTGTTGATGTGATTTGTGCAATGTTAATGTTATTCATGGTGTTTATGCTTATGCTTGCTTAGTGCACTATTCTTGATGTATGATAGATAGATCTATGATTTCTTAGTGCTTTATGATGTGAATGAATGTTAGATCTGAACTGATGCTAAGTGCTTAGAGATGTTGATCTGTTTATTACAATGTTGTTATGTATTTAGGATTAATATGCGATGCGAATAAGAAGCATAACATAATGCATACTATTGGCTAAATGCTCCGTTGAAGTGTGTAATCACAGATCGATGTCCCAACTAGGTTGTAGACACTTGAGTCCTACAACCCCCCCTGCCTCTACCTCGGGTGAGACTTCATCTGCTTTGCAGGTGTTGTCGAAAGGGCCGACAGTTAGCATTTTGTTGGTGCCCTGTTGAAGTGTTGAACCCCGAGTCTGCCCCTGTGCCAACATATGCATTCCCGGGCAACCCCGATTGCCTCATGAATTTTCCTTCCCTCTAACAACTCAAATTTTTCTCCATCGATTTGATTTGAGAGAACACTTTTCAATATCCCCATGAATACCTTTGAGATAATTTTGTTTATGAAATTGCATAAACATATGGGTCTAAATTTCTCAAAGGTTGTAGGATTATCTTCTTTAAAAATCAATGCTATGAATGTTGTACTCAAGGCTCCCAACATTTTTCCTTTAATTCTTGTTTTCCCCACCATTCTTTGTAAATATTCCTCTATGAAATTGTAATATCCCAACAAGAATTCCACTAGTAGTCCATCAAGCTAAGGATTTTTGTCCTTTTGAAAGATTTGCACAGTTTGAAACAATTCTTCTTTCCCAACCTCCTTTATCAGGGCTTGATTATCCTCCTCATTGACAAAACTAGGGAAGGAGTTTAACAACCTAATCACTTCTACTATTGTAGCACATGTGTCTTCCTTGAAAAGGGAGGAAAAGTGATCTACTCCTTCAAAAGCCACGTCCTTCAAATTTGTGTCCCAGTTACCATCTCCCTTATCAATTTTACAAATAGAGTTTAAATTATTTCTACAATTGACATGCCTATGAAATAATTTTGTGTTCCCATACCCAACCTGTAACCATAGTTCCTTTCTTTCAAGTCTCCATTATTTTTCTTTTTCCATCAAAATGTGCCTCCTTTTATCTTCTAATATCTTTACTTCAATGTTTAGATCCTCTTTGATAAACCAAAAACCTTCCCTATTGTGGAGAACCTCCAAGGCTTCCTCTACTTCTCTAAGAGCCCTATCATCTTTCAATTTTTTGTCCCTTTCCAAATTAACAACCAACTTTTTTCCTGTTTTAAATTTTGTTGGAATTGAAGTGGAGCAGATCCTCTAAAATTACCATTACAAGGTTTCTAAACAACTTTGATTTTTCCCACAAATTCCTCTATATTCATCCACTTTGGATTTAGTTTAAAGGGACCAATAAGTTTCTCTATTGTAGGAGCCACTTCTAACACCATGGGATTATGGTCAAAGTCCCCTCCATTGATGACCCATTATTTGATCCTAATGACTTCATCTAAGAAGGATTCATAGATTAAGAACATGTCAAGCCTGTTAGCAATTTTGGCTTCCCCAACACTTTTGTTAGTCCAAGTGGGATATATCTAAGTGTTGATGCTAGTGGGAGCATCATATAGGCATTTCTACACAGTTCTATGTGTCTAGACGTGTTGAAATCATCGAAATCCTTCTATCTTGGTAACTTTACTTTAATTAAAGGAATTATTAAAGTAAAGTGATTTTATTAATTAATTATGTAACTAGTTAATTGAGTTATTTAAATAAAGTGTTAGAAGTAATTAGAATGTAATCTTAGAATGTAACTCTCAAGTGAGATGAGAAGTAATATCAACCATCAATCACTTTGGAGATTAGGTTTAGATTATAACTCATGATTATAAAAGCAAGGCTAGGGTGAAGGAGGAAGCCACTTGAGACTTGACACTTGACATGTATTGAGGGAGTCGAGACATAGAGCTTGGATTAAGAAGGACTTTGATTCAAGGAGATCTTGGATAGGTGGAGAAGGAATTCCATCTAGAGATCAGGTCAAGGATAAGGGAGAACAAAGGTAGCGCATGTGGATTTCATCTAGAGGAACCCATATGAAAGTGTAGAGCCGTATGGAATTTTCCGTATAGTATTCATGTACATGTACGCAGGTTTCAGTGGAGCCAGTCATATATGTATGTGGGTTTGCTGAAGGAAAGGAATGTACACCTAAAAAATAATGCAGTTCTGGGCCATACAACATACCAGACTTTGCTAGGTTTGTCTATAGTTGTATTTCTCCATGTTACAGGAGCCTTGATTTTAGCATAATAAAATCATTCTCAACACTGGTTTTCCCTCCGAGGTTTTTCCAGGGCTATGTACCCAAAAATATTGGTGTTTATGTGTGCATGATTTGGTTTCCATTTTTGCTTCCGCTAGATTTATTGAGTTGAATATTTCAACGGTGTATTTTTGTTTTGTGTGCTTCTAATATGATTGCAGTAAGGAAATCACTAGATAACAAAGTACCTAGGTACTGGAGTAAGAGAAATTTCAACATGGTTTCAGAGCACATGCTTTTAGGGAAATCTAGATCTCAAATCCATAACCAACAGGTGGAAATCGAAGGATGGATTTCAGGGAAACAATCATACTGAGGTAGAACTAAGTTTTTGTAGGTTTACTAAGGTGTACAGGGCCCACAAAAATCATAATCATGTACATACATGGGACGCTCTGAGCACAGTCGTGTATACACGGGTTGTAGTGGTCATAGTTGCATACATATGCAGGTTTCAATGATCACAGTCACGTACATACGTGGGTTGCAGTGATCACAACCGCGCACATATGGGGGGGTATAGTTATGACAGGTGCGTACAAGCCAATACAAGTCAATATAGGGGAATTTTTTTAGCAGCAGGTTGTTTTTCCAGGGAAGGTTATCAAGTCTTAGGGATGGAAATAACACTTTTGAGAGTTGAAGACATATTTGATGGAGCATCCAACTTCCTATCTTGGAAAGAAAGAGTAACTTTGGCATTGAAGGAGTATGACCTTTGGGAGTTAGTGGATAAAGTAGTTACTCCACCAAAATATCCGACAACTTTGGAAGCTCACAACAAGAAGGAGATCAAAGCAGAGAGGGTCCTCCTATATTCCATGAAGGATCATCTAATCCCTCACCTATCCAAGAAGAAGACAACCAAATATATGTTTGATGCCTTGGTAAGTTTATTTCAGAGCAAGAACATGAATAGGAAGTTGGTCTTAAGAAATAAACTCAGATAAGTGAAAATGTCTATATCTGACAATGTTTCTGGCTAGCTCATGAGGATCACACAGGTGCGTGATAAACTTGTAGCCATAGGGGAGAAAATGGATTACGTAGAGCTCGTGAATGTGGCATTGAAACCATTTGTTCAAGGATTTTGTGCTCGAGAAAATCTCCCAGATTGGCAGATACTTTGGGATGGTTGCATCTAAGAAGAGAATCAGGAGGAATCTAAGAGTAGCAAGCAAGGAGGTAGTGGTGAGAACTTGGCTCTTTTTAGTAAGACAGAGAAGGGGAAAGGAAATAGTTATATCAAGAAGGGTAACAATGATGGAGGTTCATCACAACCAGGAAAAAAGAAGGACTTGAGTAAAATCAAGTGTTTCTCATGTCATAAGAATAGACATTGTGCATCTTAGTGTCTAGAGAAGAAAAAGAAGGATAACAAAAAGACAAACAAAAAAAATAGTAGAGACACAACTTGATTAGTTTGCATCAATGTTTAAGAAGGATTTCTCACTAGTTTCTTGCCTTTCTACCAACACAACTGCGAGGAGTGTGTGGTTCTTGGACAATGGTTCATCTCATCACATGATAGAAGCACAAAAACTATTTAGCAGTTTTACGAAGAGTGACTCAGATGTTCATGTGAAGGTTGGTGATTATGCCAAGTGTGCATTGAAGGGAGAGGGAACAATTACATTCCAACTCGAGTCAGAGTGTTCAATGTATTCTCATGATGTGCTTTACGTACCGGGTTTGAAGAATAATTTTCTCTCAGTCTCAGCAATGGAGGAAACTGGTTTTGTCATCACTTTTCAAAGTGGGAAAGTACTTATACGTCCAGAGAAATATAGCCCAGACAACACGGTGGTTATTGGGGTTAGAGAGGGAACTTTGTACAAGTTGTAGGGAAAGCTTGTTCATGATTTGGTACATGATAATGACTACCTATGTGAGTTGTGGAACATGAGGTTCAAAAACCTACACTATAGGGCATTGCTTATTTTGAGGGGGATTGTTACATGTCTTCGAGATTTCAGTATTGAGCAATAAGGAGCATGCAGAGGGTGTGCACTTGACAAGAATTCCAAGGCTACTTTTCCTAGCAACGGGAGTAGGTCTAAGGGGATATTGGATCTTATTCATTCATATGTGAGTGGGTCAATATTAGTAGCATCATTACAAGGATCATCATACTATGTGATGTTTATTGATGGTTTTTCTAGGAAAACCTCGATCTTCTTTATGCAGATCAAGGATGGGGTCTTCAGTTGGTTCAAAGAGTTCAGGGCTGAGGTAGATATCTACACAAGGAAGAAGATAAAGGTATTGAGGTCAGATAATGGGGGAGATTACACCTCCAATGACTTCAAGGATTTCTGTAAGGAAGTAGGGATCAAGAGGGAGATGACAATCTCATACAACCCTCAGTAAAATGGGGTTGCAAAGAGAAAGAACTAGTCCATCATCGGTCCTTCCAGGGCTATGATACATGATCGGGGGTTGCCTATGTTTATGTGTGTAGAGGCATGTAACATGGCGGGGTATGTGTAGAACATGAGACCTCATAAGATATTGGGGGACAAGACTCCAAAGGAGGCATTCTCAGGAGCGAATCTAGAGATTGGTCATTTGAGGATGTTTGGTTGTCCAGTTTACATCCATGTTCCTATGGAGATGAGGATGAAGTTGGAGCCTTCAAAATAGAAGGGTATATTTATGGCTTATAGAAAGACCTCAAAGTCTTACAAGATATTTATTCCATCGCATAGGAAGATGGTTGTGAGTAGAGATGTTAAGTTTGAGGAGAACTTGGCATCTAGGAGATCTATGATGTCATCAACAATGACAGAGGACAAGGAGAAATAAGCTCCGAAGGATGAGTAGCAATAAACAATTCATAATTCATGTGGGGAGGAAGAGTTATCCCCTTCCAATCCTACCAAGAGACCTATATGGCTATTATATAAATTGAAGGATGCTAGTGAGGCCCCTGGAAGTGCAGTCAGAGAGAGCAAGCCTCTGAAGAAGTTTCCAAACTATATGGTGCTTATGAGTATCATCATTGATGCTAAGCCTTTTAGTTTTGAGGAAGCAACAAATCATCATATATGGTAGGATGCCATAGTAGAGGAGTACACTTCTATTACGAGGAATGATGTTTGTGACATAGTGTGAATACTAGAGGGGAATTCAGTTGTGACTTCCAAGTGGCTCTACAAGATCAAGCATGGTGTAGATGGTAGCATCGAGAAGTTCAAAGAAAGGTTTGTGGCAAGAGGGTTATCCTAGAAAGAGGAAGTGGACTATGAGTAGATATTTTCTCTAGTCACTAGGTATGCTTCTATTCAATCTGTTATTTCTATTGCTTCAGTTACGGGGTGGAGGATATATCAGATGGATGTGAAAACAACTTTTCTCAATTATATCATTGAGGAGGAAGTATGCATAGAGAAACCCCAGATATTTGAGGTACATGGGATGGAGTCTCATGTGTGTAGGCTTAAGAAAGACTTGTATGGATTCAAACAAGCATTGAGGGCATGGTATTCCAGAATTGACGAATACTTGCAAAGTATGGGCTTTACCAAGAGTGAGGCGGATCCTAAGTTGTACTTCATACTTGTTGGGGCATATCCACTCATATTAGTTATGTACGTTGACGATTTATTTCTCACAGGTGTAGATGATATTATTGTAGGGTCAAAAGTAGATCTAGCTAGTGATTTCAAGATGAAGGACATTGGATTGATGCATTACTTCTTGGGGTTAGAGGTATGGTAGGTATCGGAAGAGATATTCCTTGGACAAGGGAGTTATATAGTAGAGATATTGATTAGATTTATGATGGAGGAATGTGAACCGATGGATACACATATGATTTCCAATCCAAAGAAGGTGATCACTTCAAATTCAAAGTTGGTGGATCCCAGGACATATAGGCAGTTGATAGGGTCCTTGATGTATTTGGTCAACACCAAGCCAAATATTTGTTTTGCTGTGAACACCTTGAGTCAGTTAATGGTGGAGCATGGGAAAGTGCATTGGGTAGTAGTGAAACATGTGCTTAGGTACTTGAGAGGTACAATGGAGTATGGATTGAAATATCTTGGAGGATATGGAGTGGAGTTGCAGGGATATACAGGCTCAGATTGGGTAGGGAGTGCAATAGAAAAATATAGAACCTCTAGGTGCTGCTTCAGCTTGGGATCAACAATGATTACTTGGTTCAGCAAGAAGCAGACTTATGTGGAACTCAGTTCAACAGAGGCAGAGTATATGTCAGTGAGTATGGCTAGATGTGAATCCATTTGGATTCACAAGTTTCTTACAGGTTTAATTGATCGATAGTTGGAGCCTACAATGATATATTGTGATAATCAGATTTGTATCAAACTCCTATAGAATCCAATATTCCATGATAGGTACAAGAATATAGAGATAAAATACCACTTCATTCAAGATATGATCCAAAAGTGAGCAGTAAAGCTTTAGTATATTTCCATAGATGAGCAGGTTGCAGATATTCTGACCAAACCCTTGGAGAAAGGGAAGTTTGTATTCTTCAGAGACAGACTTGGAGTGGTGCATAATACCTTCCTCGCTAAGATGGAGTGTTGATGCTAGTGGTAGCATCGAACATGTATTTCTGCACAGGTCTATGTGTCTAGACATGTGGAAATCGTCCAAAGCTTTCTACCTTGGTAACTTTACTTTAATTAAAAGAATTATTAAAGTAAAGTGATTTTATTAATTAATTAGGTAATTAGTTAATTGATTTCTTTGAGGAAACTACTAAAAGTAATTAGCATGTAATATTAGCATGTAAATCTCAAGTGAGATGAGAAGTAATCTCAATTGTCAATCACTTTAGAGATTAGTTTCAGATTGTAACTCATGATTATAAAATCAAGGCTAGGGTGAAGGAGGAAGACACTTGAGACTTGACACTTGACATGTGTTGAGGGAGTCCACACATAGAGCATGGATCAAGAAGGACTTTGATTCAAGGAGATATTGGATAGGTGGAGAAGGACTTCCATCTAGAGATCAGGTCAAGGAGAAGAGAGAACATAGGCAATGCAGGTGGATTTTAGCCAGAGGAAGCCACATGAAAGTGTAGCATCATATGAAAGTTTATGTACAGTATTTTCGTACATGTACATAGGTTTTAGTGGAGACAATCGCCTATGTACGCGAGTTTTCTGAAGGAAAGGCATGTACACCTCGAAAAGTGTGCAATTATGAGCCCTACAACAGACGAGACTTTTCCATGTTTGTATGCAGTTGTATTTATCTCAGTGGACCATTATCCCTGTTATGGGAGCCCTAATTTTAACATAATAAAATCATTCTTAGCATTGGTTTTCCCTCAGGGGTTTTTCTAGGGGTTTCTACCCAAAAATATTGGTGTTTATGTGTGAATGATTTGGTTTCCAGTTTTGCTTCCGCTGGATTTATTGAGTTGAATATTCCAACAGTGTATTTTTGTTTTGTGAGCTACTAATTTGATTGCAGTAAGGAAATCACTAGATAGCAAAGTACCTAGGTGTTGGAGTAAGATACATTTCAACACTAAGTTGGTTAAATATCCAAAAGACGAGTTTATTCCAATTTTTTAATAAAATATCCAGCGGGAGGGTCTTGTTGAACAACCGAGCCCTAGACTTATGATGCTCCTAAGGTGAAATTCATATCCCCCCTATCACAACTAATCCATTTTGAAGAATCTATCCCAGTAGTCCATCTTGTTGATACAAGGACCATAATCATTCAACATTGTGATATGTTTCCCTAGGTTTAAAGAGAAAAATAAGGTACCTAGACCTACAGGAAAGGCCAAAGAATTTGTAAGAGTTACATGACATTTATTTTGTCTAGTCACATTCCCACCTGATCTCCCAATGGCATCAAAAAAATAGAAGTCCCAATTCTTAAGTAGTTTAGAGAGTTCTCGAGTGATTTTGTCCCCATATATCATTGTCTCTTGTAGAAAAATAATAAAAGGTTTGATATTGTCAATTAATATCTTCACAAGCAACTTATTGGAGGGGTTATCAATTCCTCTATAGTTGAGGGTCAAAAAAATAATTTGGAACCCTCAAAAGGGGCATTTTCTTTAAGAGCCTCAATTAAGGATAATGGTTTCCCACACCTGACTTTTTAGGATGCTTGTTTCTAGGCCATAGACATGAAATATTTCCTTCTCTTTTGATTGGATTTGGGTATTTTCAATTCAAAAAAACCTAATCCCCCCAGCCCCTTTCCTAGAAAATCAAGCGTGTCTTAGCTTCTAGGCCTTAAATTATACTTCACCAGTTCCAAGTGATTGGAGTCCCTTGTGCAATTTACATCCAAATAGTAGTTTAGATTAGGTTTTGTAGTGGAACATTCTGGAGCTTGTCCAACATCCACACCCTCTATCATTCTAGGAATAGGTTTGATAGATGGTGGGTTTGGGTTTTTAATATTGGACAATTTGGGTAGAAAATTACTCTGGGATTCATGTTCTTTAGATCTAACCTCATTTCTCCATGTCCCCAAATCGAAATTTTTTGAGGAAAAACTTTTAGTCATAGAGTAAGACTGATGTATCTTACTCAAATTTTCCTTCTTGTCATTGTTGTCGTTGACTACATCCTCGCTAGGTTCTTTGAACTGTCTAGTTTTTGAGTTCTAAGCATTTGTTATCAATGGTATTATTCAAAGGACATCCAAGGTCACTTGCACCCATACATATTCTTTCCTACTCATAGTCTGGAATGTTTATAGCTCAAATGTCTCTGGACCTTTCAGATTCTTCCTCGAAGCCCAATTCTTTTGCATACTTGGATAATTGCATTATGAAGCAAGGTTACCATAACAGTGGTAGCCTACGCATCTAAAAGGTATCCCCTCATATTCTTGATCGAGGTGGAAAATATAAACTCCCCTTATAATATCCATCAACTCTACCTGAACTTTGCTCACCTCCAGCCCTACCAAGATTTGAGCCATGCCATGATACCCATTCTCTTGAAAGGATAATTCTACTTCATAAAAAGTACCTAAAGTGTTAGCAATATTTTTGAACACCTCCTTGGACCAAAAAATCATTGGTAGTCCTAGAATACAAACCCATATTGGGAGCATGTCCAAACTAACTAACCGAGATTCGAAATCTATATGTCATTTCTTCAAGAACGAAGATTGGGATCCCCACTTCCAATATTGGTGCACTATTTTCTTTTTCTTTGGTCATCCTAAAATCCCAAACTGGCCATCCTTTTAACAAAATCAACGTATGTGGAGAGGGCCCCACCACTTGCTCAAAATTAAGCTTGGTCCAATTCTTCAATTCCTTACTACTCATTCTCTTCCAAAGAAAACATCCTCCTAGAATTTGATCCCCCATCTCCATTATGTCATTGAGTTTAGTTTTACACCCAAATTTAGGTTGATGGCCTCTTGTGTCTTTTTGATTAATTTATGCCTCTTTAGTTTTCTTAATCCATCTTAATATTGAAGCCCTACCACCTCTGAATCTGAGGATGGGGAACCACTTGGTAGATTCAAATCCAACATAGTGCCAACAAAACTGGAGCTAGAAAAACAATCCTACCGACTGATAGTACAATTGCAAAGGAAATCAACTTCTTTACAAGCCTCATTCAATGTGCTTACAGATTCATACTTGGAGTGCAATAAACCACCGACCTCCATTGACCATACATTCAAGGTTGATGGATTTGTAGTATTGAGTTTGTAACTCCTTGCGTGGGGGGAAATGCTTAAGCAACTATTTTTCTTGGATTGATCATCAAGAAGTCTCATCACCCATTTCTTCATTTGTCCCAAGGTTGTGGCTCCCTGCACACCCAATTCATGTGCCAACTCCCCCAAAATCACCATGGTGACCTCCTCTACGAGTCTAGACCTTATATGGTGTAGCTTGTTGGAATCCTACAACACATCCAAATGACCTACAACATGGTTTGACCAAATCGCTTGAACCTCCAATGAATCATCAGTGAAGTCAAGAGCTTCCTTCTCACACACCCGTTGACTCATAATTCGTCCACCTATTTCAAGAGTTTGCAGAGTTGTGAAACTTATGATTTATTAAAAAAATTCATAAAAATAACTATAGTAGATGGGGTCCCTTGGGAAAGAAAATTGAAATTATATGGTTTTATATGGCACACATATTGTTAGCATCATGACATGGCATTATGATATGGTTCCAATTTGGGGATATCTCCTTGCATCAAAGAATTTTGTCTCAAGGTTCATTTAAGTGCATTCATAACAACATACTTGAGTAATCATGTTTCTCATGGCACAAAGCGATATTTGGTATGATGATGTGTTTCAGTTTTAGTATGCCTCTCCTCTAAGTGGAATTAAAGATGACATGGAAAAGTAAAAAATACATGGCTCAACATACATAGGCATATATGGTGGCATGTTTCAACTCATTTTATGTTTACGTTTGAAGAGTTGCATAAGCTTATATTTTATATTGAGTATATAATGATGGTTATACTTTATTGGTTTGACATTGGAATCATGGTCCAAATATGACATATATGGCTAAAAGGTTCACATGTCCCATCCTTAATTTTATAAGTTTGGAACTTATATAAGACATGGTATTGGTTATAAATAAAAGGTTCGCATTCACAAAGGTTGGTGATCTCCCATGTGTAATGTATTAAAGGCACATCATACAATTGATTGATTTGGTATGGGAGGGAGATATTTTGTATGTGGTATATAGAGTTGGTTTACATATGATTTCGATGTGTTTTAACCCATGATTTGTGATATATGACTATGGTACATCGTGAGTTGGCTATGCATTCAAAATTTGTTACGATTAGGCATTTATGACTGCCGAAATCGCACCTTGCCATCTTTGGAATTCATTAGGGATTATTCATTTGGTTTTTGGACTATGGAAGGAGATATTAGTGCGGTATTCACTCTAGAAGACTATTGTTTTTTCATTGCTACAATCGTGAAGCCTATACAATTGTTCAAACTTGGAATTGTATAAATATTGGTCTCTACTTGCTAAGGTATGTATCTACGTAGATTTGAGAGAATTGCTCTAGCTAGTTTTTTGTTAAAAAACTAATATGGCTTTGTAGTTGGTTGATAGTGTGAATTTTTTTTCCCTTTTCTTCCACTTGTATACAAAAAAATCATGGGTGAAAAAGGTTGCATTGTTTTTGGAACAACCAGTTTTAAAAGTTTATTACTTTTGAAAGATTTTCCGGTGATAAGAATTATAGTGGATTTATTCCCTTTTGCATACTATCGAATGTTTTCTACTATCACTAGTTCATTATATCACTTTCCATATACTTTTTCACGTTTTGGATTGGTTTGAATACACAATTAAAATGAAGGAAAAATAAGTGATTTCCGGGTTAAACCCATAAAGATGATCTATTCCTTATGATGAAATGCGACTTGGGTTCTGTCTAGAATCATTCTTAAAGCTATGTAAATTGAATTGCTTTGAAACCTTGACTTTTTTATTTATGCAAAATGTATACCTCAGCTTGGCTCTTTAATCATTCTCATACCTGGTATTTCTTCCTCTGCCGAAAGAAGTGTTTCATAGGTTTAAATGTGTTGTTTATACTTATCCTTTGAAACATTTACTTCATTATGCCCAAGGTTGTGAATTTGACATACCCTGTTGGTATGGTCGTTGTGAAATCCCACCCATATTTTTCTTGATTTTTTTATATGATGCTTGGGTTACATGATAAAATTATATGGGAACATGTTCATTCTAAAAGAATCTATCCATTTCTCTCATATGACAGTTCATACTATGTTTTGGTGTGTCAAAATCCCACTGCCTGGAAAATTGTCAATCGCCACATTAACTTTTTTATTATACTTGCCATGGGTATTGGTAAACTTGTATATACGAGCTTGACAACTGTAGATATTAATTGATTTATACAGTGTTACTCTTTAGAAAAGAAAAGGGGATGATATAAGTATTATTGTGAATATGTTAAGGATGGTATAAGGATTGTTGTGGTTATTCTACATATAGTAAAAAGAGCATGAAAAGGTACCAAACCCCCAATCATTATATTGGGTTATCATTTGATAATAATCACAAATAAATGAGTACATAGTGGCTGAGTTAAAATTATAAATAAATTTTGCGTGGACATTTTGTGTCCTATCCTCCATTTGTTTTCACTTTCCATACGCATATTCCCTTTGTCATAAAAATGGTCCAGAATCTATGCAGAGTGAAATATTTATGATGAATGCGCATGGGTTTTCTTCCCTCCTTTACATAATTCATTTTTCATTTCTCCCCTTGCATACTTGATCTTCCATGCTATAGTCAGAGCCATATTAGTCATGTTCAACAAATTATGTAAAGTACATTTATCTTGTTGTGTGTTGTATTATACTTTAAAATATTTTTATTGACTATATGAATTGGAATTAGATGAGATTCTTTAGTATTGGAAGTAGAGGGAGTAACATGGGTAACATGGGTAACATAGGAGGAACAGGCAGAAGGCTTAACATGTTATGGTAGCATGAGAGACACAAGAAGATAAGGTTCTCGATTCATTTTGATGCAGATTCATAGGAATTCAGCTAGTTGGTGCAAACTAGATATTTAAACCTCGATGGGAAACCAGACTTACCTCAACCCCCAACTCCCCCTAGTGCACCTTTTCATCTTCACCCCAATATCATGGAAATTCCCGAGCCTCCTATTCATCCTGAGGATGATGGTTGGGATAATAATCCAATGAATCCTTATTCCGGTAATTCACAATGGCCTACCAATACTAGAGACCCTCCTCTACCTCATCACACTGTCCATTTTTTTGCATCAGCTTCTTCCGTAGCTCATTCCTCTCCGAGGGAACATAGAGTTCCCTCTCAAGAAATTAAAATTGATAAAGGAAAGAAGCCTATTGTTATCCCTAGTACCGACACATCCCAGTCTACCTCTGTGTTCTCAAAAAAAAATTCAACAAAGGCAGAAAGTGGTAGAAGATAAATTATCTTCAGTGACATGCATCCAGAGTTAAGTAAGTATGAAGGCAAGGAAGAGAAAAATATTTTTCCCAATGGCATACTAAATCTAAAACCAGATGAGTATGGAGACATGAAAGAAATAAAGATTTATTTTAAGAAGAAATATCCCCATCTTTTTAACCGATGTCACAACAGTATTTATTTTTGGACACATGAGACTTTATTTTGGATAGACAACTGACATATGATACTTATTTTTGAGAACTTAAAATATCATATTTTTTTTCTTTTTTTATTATAAATGGGAGGTACAAGTGTTTTGTTGATTTGAAATTATTTTGATGATGCCATTTATCGATTTATATTATGCTGCCATGTGTGTGTGTATTATTTCGGGAGGTAAAAGGGACATTGTTATAAATTAAAGTTATAAAAATCTCGTGGGACCCCACCTACTATTAGTCAAAATATAAAAACACATTTGTGCCCCTTTATCTTAAAACAAGTTTACTCTCTCATAAATTAAAAGTTAATTAAATTTGTAAATAAAAGTAGTTGAACTACTGAACTACTTTGAAGAAGGTATAAAAAAAGATGAGAAGTTCATAAAGGAGAAGGGGGAATGGATAAGTAAGATCACTGATAAGGTATGCCTAAGTCTTAAGTGATATTTTCATATTTTCATTCCATTTTGAGTTTTCATCAGAACTGGACTGTCTTGTTGACAACATGGTTTTTCTGAAAGGTGTAAAAGAAAAGACTTGGTGGCATTGATCGATGATATTCTCCAATGCCATTTATTTTCTTTGAAGTATGCTTTGCTTAATTAGAAGTTCTGATATTGTTCAGTGCTAATTAATTCAAGTTTTGCAGTGTTTAAATGATGATGCACATGTAACTTGAAGTGATCTAGATTGGTCTTGCATTTTTATCTTTTCTTTTGGCATTAGTTACCCATGAATGAGTCTTGATTACATATCGCGCTTCCAAAAATTTCTCTAGTCCAAGTTCTCGCAGGGACTTGAAGAGACTTTTTCAATTATAACTCAGATTTATCATTAATAAAAGCTTTGATGGTTCTTTCTCACTTTGTGGACTGTTGGGATACAACTATTTTAGATTTAGTGTTTTGTTACAAATTTCAACATCTTATTTACATATTCATTTGTATCATTTCTTTTTGTGTCATATCATCATTTTAGAGCCACAATACTTAGTTTAAAGAATAAAGCATAAAAATTGTATATTAAAAACCAATATCAGATCCAAGAATTACATTTCTTGAGGTATGATCGAAATTTTGACGGGCTATAAACTAGGGTGATATTCCCACCTATCTCGCCTAGCTCAACATGAATAAAAAAATGTTTGTGCAAGGATCATTATCATTTCTTGCATTGACATTTCTTTGGCGACCATACTAGGGAAATATTAAGTCCCTGTTAATTTTATTTTCTTTGATTTTAATGACTTTACCTATCCCTCAACAACTGAATCTAAGGTTTCATTTTCCTGTTCAAAGAAGAATAACTTCAGGCTTGTTTGTCTTCATTATAGAGAATGATGTCTCCCATGAACAACTTGAAAGTTATTGGGAGATAATAGCTTGTGATATAGAAATTCAAGAGAAAAGAGAGGCCCTGGAAAGGAAAGCTCGTAACCATTCTCCTCCTCAGAAATTTTCCTTATGACCACTCAGTCTCATGTATCATGACAAATGAGAGGTGAAACACATGAATTTTATCCTTTCATTGAAATTGGAAGGATGAAGGCAATCCTAGAAAACCTTCAACCAAAGCTTCGATGATCTCATTCTAATTCTACGACTGAAGTTACGAGTTTTCAAAAAAATTCTCTTCTAAGAATATCATAATGACTTCTTCTGGTGGTTTTGGTACTCTAAGCAGAGCCACTTCATCACAAACTTCTTCCTCATCCATAATTAGAAGTGTATACAATATTTTTAATTTAGTTCGATCAACAACCAATCCAACAAAAGTAATTCAAAAATATGGCTTGTTTCAATTTGAAGAAGATGCTAATACCACTCCATGGCATGTACCTTCACCTTTAAATTTGAATGCTGCCACTGCCCCTCTTCCCAAGTTTAAAGAGCATTTAATTGTTTTTTCTAATGCAAGTCATAACATAAGTGCTAATGATAATGCCACATGTATGATATTGTTTATCAAATCATTAGAAGGGAAGACAACAACTGATTTTTTTGAATTACCCTCAAAATATTTTTCCACATGGGTCGAGTTATGTTACTAGTTTAAGTCCACTTATAGGCAACCTCACATCTTGATTGAATTATTGAAAAGTTACAATAATTTGGTCTACGACAAAGGTGAGACAATTAGAGCATTCAATTTATGTTTCACCAAGTTATATAATCAAATTACCGAGATAATTAGTTATCATAATCAAGCTTCCCTCATGAATTATTATAATTGCATACCTCCTTTTCATCACAGATTAGAAAAAAAAAGGTGTTAAAAATATAGGATGAGTGTTGCAAACATGTCTAGAATACGAGAAACAAATCACGAGAACTGGTCTTCCCATAAAAGATATGAACAAACAAACTAATATGAATGTTGTTTTACAATTAATTCAAGATATGAGTAATTGAATGATTTCCTTTGAAAATAAAGTGATTGCTCAACCAACTCTTGATAGTTCTGCTCAAGCTTTGCTTCAAAATCAATCTCAATCTTTTCAACAAAAACCATTCTTTCTCGTGCTTGGTGTAATTTTTGTGAAGAAAATCATGAATAAAGCACATGTGAAATTAGAAAGGATGAAAGGGAAATATTTTTTGGGAAAATAGTTGATTCAACCATAGCCACTTTAGATTGGGCACCTGAGAATGATATCTTGATGGTTGATACTAGGAATCATTCTTATCAAAAGAAAATTAAAGGAAACTTTAGAAAAAATCCTTCTATTCTGAATTTTGATGTTTCAAATCCTCAACAATTTGATTCTTAGAACACATCAAGCTCAACGGGTCATTTACCTCAGACTGCTCAACAATATCAAGTTGTCCCATCTTCTTCTTTTACTACCTTCCAAAAGTATAATATCTTGAAGCAGATGACAAATATTAAAGTTTATGCTACATTACTTGATATGGCCTCTGTCCCAAAACAACAAGAATATCTTAAAAGTTTTATTGAAGTTAAAACCTCTATTGTAGCTAATCTGACTTTAGAATAAGAAGAAGAAGAATTATCTGAAAATAAAATTTTGGTTGTATATAATCCAATAAATTCGGTTAGGAATCCTCCATTCTAAATTTCCATGAAAATTATGCACAAAGTTGCACATTGTTGTCTTATTGATGGTGGGTCAGGGCCTAATGTCATGTCTAGAATTATCATGAAAGAATTAGGACTTTCTTGTAAAAATGAAAAATAAAAAAATATGTTGGCATATAATAATAAAAAACACGCTACCATAGGAGATATCAATGATGTCACTCAAGTATTGTGTGCACTTCCGAAGATCTGTACTACTTGTAACATCCAAGTCATTGACATGCATATAAGTAATTATTCAATAACTCTTGGTCGTGATTGGAAAGTGCTGACAGGTGGATATATGTCCATGGATGGGGCTCATATGTATGTCCCAAAAGCTGGTAAGAACATCATTATTCTTCATGAAGATCACATTTTCCCATACATAGAGAGCATTTTGCAACCTCATGACAACTTTTTTGAAGAAGACATTGGTATCTATTATGTCTTCCTTGAGGAGGAAAATCATGTCCCATCATTTATTGATCCATATGATCATATATGGCACATACATTTTGATGTTGCATGTTCGAATAATGGGAAGGGTGTTGGGATTGTGTTGTATTCTCCTCTAGGAAAAAAATATAATTTTTCTTATAGACTTGAGTTTGCCTGCACCAATAATGTTGTGGAGTTTGAAGCCCTTATACTTAGTATGGAGAATGCTTTCAATCTACGATGGAAACATCTTATGTTTTTTGGTGATTCCAAGTTAGTTGTCAAATTGGTTAAAAATATTTATAAATCATCGAATAAAATCTTGAAACGATATATGCAAGTAGTCTAGCGATTAATTTCCAATATTTTGTCTTTCAACATTTATTATGTGCACACAGAACTCAATTCCATGGTGGACAAGTTAGTTTTTTATGCATCCCATCCTGAAAGGTAGTTACTCTAAAAAATCTTGATTTCACATTCCTCTCCTTATATCATCCTCATATACTAGATAATGAGGAATATCGGAATATTTTCCCCAATGACGAAAGCATATGCACTTTTCTAAAGAATGAACCTCTAAATAAAAATGAAATCATCTCTTTAGATGACGATAAATTCCCTAAAGGGTTGACTCATTTATAAGGATCATTCTCTTATGGTGATGTTAGCATTCACAAGAAAACATAACTGGAGGATTCTATAGAAAATATAGGTGATACCATTTCCATGTACATTGGGATGGAAGAAGATCCAAAAATTTTAAAAATTGGAGCCCACTGTTCAGAAGAAGAAAAAAAGAAATTCATGGATTTGTTCCATGAATTTCGTGATGTCTTTGCCTGGTCTTATGCTAATTTACGTGGTTTTGATCCACACATAATTCAATGTGTTATTCCAATTAAAGAATATTCTAAGCCTATAAGACAAAGACAAAGACCTGTAAATCCTGTGATTGAAGCTACTATTCATAAGGAAGTAGAAAAGCTATTAGTTTCCCATATTATGTTTCTGGTAAAATATTCATAGTGGGTTGCAAATATTGTCCCTATTAGATAGAAAAATGGGGATATTAGATTATGTGTTGACTTTCAAGCCCTTAATAAGGCTAGCGGAAAAGATAATTTTCCACTTCCGAATATGGAGTTGATTCTCTAGAAATTTGCGGGGTTTGAAATTATGTCACTTCTTGATGGATTTTTAGGTTATAATCGATACACCTCAAGAGAGATGAAAAATATAAAACAACCTTGACTACTCGTTGGGGCACCTTTGCATATGAACGTATGCCTTTTTTCCTAATTAACATTGGTGCTACCTTTGAGAGAGCTATGCAAATATATTTCGATGATCTAATCAGAATCATTATTCAAATTAATCTTGATGATTTAACAATGTATTCAAAGATCCAAGAAGATCATTTTTAACATCTTAGACAAGTATTCTTGCATTGCTGCAAATATGGTATGTCATTGAATCCAACAAAGTCAATTTTTAGTGTCGCTTCTGGAAAATTACTTGGTCATATAGTTTTAGATTATAGTATTGATATTGATCCAGAAAGAATAATTTCTATCAAGAATCTCCCTGCTCCTACCTCAAAAAAGGAAATTCAATCTTTTATGGGAAAAATCAATTTTGTAAGGAGATTTATTCCTGATTTCACTAATATGGTTAAACCTATCCACAATTTGCTTTAGGAAAAACAATTCTTTTCCTAGACTCCAAATATCAAAAAATATTTTTTTGATATAAAATATATTATAATTTCCGCTCCTATCTTGGCTAAACCCAATTTTTCAAAAGAATTTATCATTTACACAAATGCCACTGAAGAATCTATTATGCAATTCTTCTTCAAAAAGATGACGAAAATGCAGAACATCCAGTAGATTTTGCAAGTCAAAGTCTATCAGATGATGAGTTGAAATATACATTAATTGAGAAGCATGAGTTTGCTCTCGTAAAAGCTATTGAAAAGTTTTGACACTTCATTCTTAGTAAACATATTGAAGTTAATGTCCCTTTTCCTGCTGTAAATTTTTTGTTATCCCAAACTTTTTTGTGAGGAAAATTGGCACATTGGATTACTAACATACATGAACATTATTTAACGATCACAACTACCAATACAATAAAGGGACGTGACTTGGTGCTACATCTGACTCATCATGATGAACCAAGATGCATTTTTGAAAATAATTATGAAGCCCTATTTGCTTTATTTTTTTTTTTATTGAAAATGGAAATATTGATTTTGTAAATCAACCTTGGTATCAAGATATTATTTTTTATCTACAAAATGAACATTGCCCTGATTACCTAGAAAATTATGAACGAAGAATGATTCATCTTGAAGCTTCTAAATACCTCATTCTAGGTTCACTTTTGTTTCATAGAACCTCTGACGTATTATTGTTGAGATGTATTGATGGTACAACAACTCATATTATGCTCACAAAGCTTCATGGAACTGTTGAATCTGATATGTACATCGGTGGGCACTTTGTTGCTAAGGCTATTGTACATAAAATCATAAGGAATAGTTATTATTGGCTCTCCATTTTCAAAGACTCGTACAAGTTTGTACAATCTTGTAACGAGTGTCAAAAGGCTGATGGTAGAGAATTTTTTTTTGCTATTCCTTTACAACCGGTCATACTTGAATTTCCATTTTCTAAATGGGGATTAGACTTCATCGAACAGACTAATCCTCCTTATTATTTGGGTCATGTGTTTATCCTAACTGTTACAGATTATTTTATGAAGTGGACTGAAGCAATTTCTCTCAAACATGCCAAAGACGAACAAGTGATCTCCTTTCTTGAGACAAATATCTTCTCTTGATTTGGTCTTCCAATTCAAATAATTTATCATAATGGACCAACTTTCATGTCAGGAAAGTTGACTCAATTCCTTAATAAATTTGGAGTGAAACATTTCACTTCGTCGACCTACTACCCCCAGGGAAATGGGCAAGTTGAGTCAACAAATAAGAATGCAATTAAAATTCAGAAGAAGATCATTGATGCTAAACCCCGCCAATGACACACCTTATTGACATATGCCTTATGGGAAGATCATACAACCACTAAGACTAGTACAAGTCATACCCCATTTCAGTTGTTATGTGGTCAGGAAGTTGTCATCCCTATTGAGCTTGAACTTCTCTCAGATTAGCCCTGCAGGATGAGGAACTAAATTCTATAGATATCCCTTGGAGATTAAATTCTTTATTATCCTTAGAAGAAAAAAGAGTTATTCTCTTAATTATTTAAAGAAAAGGAAACAATCTGTTCAAAAATATTTTGATAAAAAAGCTAAATCAACTATTTTTGCAGTGGGTGAAAATGTGTTTTTATGGGATTCTACTCATGCAGATAAAGCGAAACACTCAAAGTTTCAGAAATTATGGCTTGGTCCATACATAATCGCCTTTGTCGTTGGAAGTAACTCTTACTTGCTCAAAGATGAAGATTATAGGTTATTCTCATATACTACCATTGGTTCACATTTGAAACACTATGTTGAACCAAAGAAGAACTAATTAATAAAATCTGAAGTGTTTTTTTTTTTTGTATATATTTTAGTTTAGTTGTTGCTTCATGTTTTTCTTATTTCATTTTTTTTTTTGGTTTTGTTTTCATTTTTCTTTAGTTTCATTTTTTTTTGGAGATGTTTTTAGGCATCTAGATCAATCAAGTTATATTATTGTTCATCAATTTTGCAAAACCATTGTTAATTTCACCTAAGTGTATGTAGAATGTAAACAAAAAAGATAAATAAGTTAGCATTTCTTATGTTCGCAATGCTATTTGCGGGGTACTTTTCAAATTGGCTAAGTTTTCCTGTTGCAACTTGATTGATACAGTTCTTCCCTATTTTCTTTTTTCCTTTGCTTCCCTTTCATGAGTAATTTTTTATTTGCATACATTAAATTTTGACCTGAAATTTTGTTTGAAATATCATTCCCGAAGAAAATACAGTTAACAAATCTAAAGACTAAACATTCTTAATAATGAAACTAGATATTTTGAGTTCTGGTCTACTAAAATAAGACTACCCTGTGGATTCACCATGTGTTGACTCATACTCTATCCACCTATTTCAAGAGTTCGCAAAGAGTTGTGAAACTTATGATTTATTAATTTTTTTCATAAAAATAACTATAGTAGGTGGGGTCACCTAGGAAATAAGATTGAAATTATATGGTTTTATATGGCATGCATCTTCTTAGAATCATGACATGATATTATACTATGATTCCAGTTTGGGGATATCTCCTTGTGTCAAATAAGTTTGTCTCAAGGTTCATTTAAGTGCATTCATTACAACATACTTGAGTAATCATGTTTCTCATGACACAAAGGTTCATTTTGGTACGCCTCACCTCCAAGTCGAATTAAAGATGGCATGGAAAACTCAAACACACATGGCTCAACATACAAAGGCATATATGGTGGCATGTTTCAACTCATTTTATGTTTCAAATTAGCATGGTATTAACATTTGAAGAGTTGCATAAGCTTATATTTTATATTGAGAATATAGTGATGGTTATACTTTATTTGTTTGACATTGGAATCATGGTTCAAATATGACATATATGGTTAAAAGGTTGTCATGTCCCATCCAATTTTATAAGTTTGGCACTTATGTAAGACATGGTATTGGTTATAAATAAAAGGTTCACATTCACAAAGGTTGGTGATATCCCATGTGTAATGTATCAAAGGCACATCATAGAATTGATTGATTTGATATGGGAGGGAGATATTTCGTATGTGGTTTATAGAGTTGGTTTACATATGATTTTGATGTGTTTTAACGCATGCTTAGAGCAGGAGATCAAGGAAGACAAAGAGGAGTTACAACATGATTTGAAGGAGGAAAATCATGCCTACAAAAACCTTATTGAACAATGGTTCCAAGTAAGCATTAAGTTAGATCAAAGTTTTTGTTTTTATTGAGTTAATTCACAGTTACAACAACTAAATTTTCTTATCTTCGTATGTTCTAGATTTCATTTCACAAAATTGACAATGAATATATTCTTATTACTGTTGCATGTATGGTTACACTGGATATTTGACTACACATAATTAATTTCTAACTTCCAATTAGAGTAGAGTAGGTAGGTTCAAAGGAATAAAACATGTTAGTTTTAGTTTTGAATAAGTATGATATTCCTCCAGCCCGCCTTAGGTTTTGACTTTCATTTTTATAGCTCAGAGAAAAAATTGTGGTTTTCACGTTTAAATTTTGAACCTCATGCCTTTAGCAAACAATGCCTCCCACCTGTGATCGCATGCCTCTTCCCACTCCAACTCATAGTTTTATGGATAGAACATTTTTACGCGAATCACTACTCCGTTTTCTTTCCCCAACGATCAAAATTGTTCAAAGTTTTTTTCTGAGTAGAATATTACAGTAGAGGACTACACCGTTGAAGGAAATAGAACAGTTTTCCTTGTCAAAAATCATTGGGGAAGGAGAGAGCCAAGAGGGTTGGCAACCTTGAGGCCCAACCAGAAAACAACGCATTCGTTTCACGACTGAATAATACACTGAAATTCATGCAGGTTCGATTCTCATGAAAGCATACACACTCAAACTTGGTTGCAGTAAGACATTGAGGCACAACAAGATATAGAGAAACTATTTAGAGAGAAACTTCACACTACCATTCATTCTCATGCTAAATATTTCATATTACCCATGGCAGTGAAGCAACAATACATCCGTGTCCATGAATTCCACAAATGCTTGGAGATGGAGATCTGTATGGACTGAGGGGATGGTAGTTTCTCTGCATTCAAGCTACCATTTATCGGATTTATAGGCATTCCAGTCTCCTTGTTTATCTGTTTTATAGGAGTTTCACTTGGTTTATATATGATTTCGATGTTTTTTAATGCATGCTTAGAGAAGGAGATCGAGGAATACGAAGAGGAGTTACAACATGATCTGAAGGAGGGAAATCACGCCTAGGAAATCCTTATTGAACAATGGTTCCAAGTAATCATTATGTTAGATCAATTATTTTCTTTTTATTTAGTTAATTCACAATTACAACAACTAAATTTTGGTGGTGGTACAAGTGGGCATTATGACCATCGAAATCCTATATGGTGGTACAAGTGGGCATTATGACTGTCGAGATCACACCTTGACACCTTTGGAATTCATTAGGGATTATTCATTTGTGTTTTAGACTGTGGAAATTGTGGAAAGAGAACTCAGTGTGGTATTCACTCCAGAAGACTGTTGCTTGTTCATTGTTGTAATCATGAAGCATTTACAATTGTTTGGACTTGGAATTGTATAAAGACTGGTCTCTACTTTCTTAGTTATGTACCCACACAGATTTGAGAGCATTACTGTAGCTAGTTTGTTATTAAATAACTAATATGGTGTTGTATCTAGTTGCTAGTGTGATTTTTTTTCCCTTGTCTTCCGCTTGTACACAAATAAATTCATGGTGAAAAAGGTTGAAGTGTTTTTGGAACAACTGGTTTTACAAGTTTATCACTATTGAAAGAGTTTGTGGTGATAATATCATAGTGGATTGATTCCCTTTTGCATACTCTCGAATGTTTTTTACTGTCACTAGTTCATTATATCACATTCCATATATTTTTTCACGTTTTGGATTGATTTGACTACAAAATTAAAATGGAGGAAAAAGAAGTGAGTTCTGGGTTAAACCCATAATGATGAATGATTCCTTATGATGAAATGCGACCTAGGTTCTCTTTAGAAACACTCTTAAAGGCCTAGAAGTTGAATTGGGTTAAAACCCTGATTTTATTTACACAAAATGTGTAACTCAACTTGGCTCTTTAATCATTCTCATGCCTTGTATTTCTTCCTCCGCTGAAGGAAGTGTTTCCTTGGTTTAAATGAGTTGTTGATACTTATCCTTTGAAACATTTACTTCATTATGCCCAAGGTTGTGAATTTGACATACCATGTTGGTATGGTCGTTGTGAAATCCCGCCCATGTTTTTCTTGATTGGTTTATATTATGTTTGGGTTACATGATAAAAGTATATGGGCACACGTTCATTCTAAAAAGATATATCCATTGCTCTCATATGATAGTTCATACTCTGTTTTGGTGTGTCGAATAAGCCCACTGCCTGGAAAATTGTCAATCACCACATTAAATTTTTTATTATACTTTCATGGGTATTGGTAAGCTTGGATATACGAGCTTGACAACTGTAGATATTAATTGCTTTACATAGTGTTACCCTTTAAAAAAGAAAAGGGGACGATACAAGTATTATTCTGAATATGTTAAGGATGGTATAAGGACTGTTGTGGTTATTCCACATATAGTAAAAAGAGTATGCAAAGATACCAAACCCTCGGTCATTATATTTGTTTTGAGATGCAATTCTCTCTCTCTCTCTCTCTCTCTCTCTCTCTCTCTCTCTCTCTCTCTATATATATATATATATATATAGGGTTATCATTTGATAATACTCACAAATAGATGAGTACACAGTGGTTGAGTTAAAATTCTAAATAAGTTTCACATGGACATTTTGTGTCTTATCCTCCATTTGTTTTCACTTTCTATAAGCATATCCCCTTTGTCATAAAAATGGTCTAGAATCTATGCAAAAGTTGTTACACACACATATAAAGACAAAAATTGTCCCGGACATTCATAATTTCATTTTACATACTTTTCATTTGATCCATGTTCTTGTTTATATATATATATATATATATATATATATA
>JZKD02S1775976.1:352837-369734 GCA_000966675.3 Picea glauca | reverse complement strand
CGTATAAGAACAAATCCAAAAGAATTTTATAACCTATAATCTCAAAATTAAAGGAAATATGTCATATCCCATCCTCCTCTTAGAGGCAAGCCTTTCCCCCATTGAGAGCACGACTATGACTAGATACCTAATGTATAAGAACAAGTTAAACAACATGGAAGACCAGAGGCTTCCTAAAATTGCATCAAAATCCAATCGTAACCACCTTCGACTGAAGCGAGAATGGCATAAAGATGCCCACTCTTGGCTAAGCCATTGGGGAATCATGGAAGAGACCATTTTGCAAAATAAGGATACTATTAACAAAAACATTAAATCAAAATTTAAGGAGAAAATGTGGTGTGACAAAGAGTTAGAGGAAAAAACAAAATTAAGGTATTATAAGGATGTAATCAACCCTAATATGGAAGATCAAAATCATCACTCTATTTTGACAAGTGTAAATAAAGAACTAAGCATTTCTAAGATAAGAACAAATTCTCATGAGCTTCATAGTGAAATTGAGCGTTGGTCAATTCCTAAAATGTCGTGGGATGAAAGAGTGTGTCAACTTTGTTGAAGATGAGAAACACTTTCTCTTAGATTGTTCAGCCTATACCCATATTAGATCTCAATGTCAAAATATTTGTAAGTATAAAAGTATGAAACACACTTTAGAACATACAACTATTGTTATATATATATATATATATATATATATAAACAAAAATTTCGTGGAAAATCCAAAAAATGCTTCTTCATATTCATGGACAACATCCATTGTAAATTTGTAAACGTAAACCAATGTACTTAACCCAAAAGAATTCTAATTAAACATCTATTAACACATAATTAACCAACTACCTAATAACATTGATAATAATCAATTAAACTTAGCCCTTTAATTTACTGTATTATTATATACATTTTTACAATTCAATACATTTTTTAATTTTTATCTAACTTTATAATCTATAATTATGATAGTAAATGTTTCAAGTTTTTAAATAAGACTAGTAAAATTTTGTGAGATGAAAAAATTGAAAAGTGATTATATAAATATACGTTTGCTTTTCTAATAATTTTAATCACTTCAATCCACATATAACAAGTTTTTTTTTTTCCAATAATTTTAATGACATCAACCCACATATAGTAAGTTTTCATTTTTCCACCCACAAATAACAATTCTCATGGAGAGTGAGGCATCACCTTTATTTAAATCATTACATCAAGTTCGTATCACCTTTATTTAAATCATTAAAGTTCTAGAGCTTTATTGAGTATTCCTTTTCAGAATTGGTTTTCTTTATGCCATTACTTTTGTGTTTTCAATAGAGATATGGTGTTTTGTCTGGTACAAGTTCTATTAAATAAGTTTTATTAAAATAATTTTTGAACTTTATATATTCTTTGATTCTTGTTTAAATGCAATGTTTAATTTATTCGATATAAATAAAGATGTAAGAAAATAGAATTTCATAAATATCTTTTTAAAAGAGGAGGTTTAGGGAATCTTTTACCGAGTGTTAGAAGAGTTTTTATAAATTTTAATTCATTGCTAGTTTTTATTGATAAATATATTATTAGTTTTTATTAATAAGCAGAGTTTTTATGAATGTTTAATTCATTGTTAGTGTTAGGATAAATTTGATTTAGTGAAAGAGTCAAAGTTGTTAGGTCAACAATGTCGGTTTTGGGCACATGGTTTTTGTAGCCTGTGGTTTTAGAGCCCGTGGATTCTATATAATGAAAACATTTAAAAAGTTGGTGACACTCCATTGTAATTTGCCGAGAGTCGAGTGGTGAATGCTCACTTGGTCGGGCAAGGAGGATGATGATCTTGATCAGGTTTGATCAAGGAGAATAATATATCTATTATTGTTGGCTAGTTTTTATTGATAAAGACTTTGATAAGGAACCCAACTTTTTTTAATTAGAAATGCCCTTTAAAAGTTAGTTTATTATTTTTGAAATTGTTTTCTTTAAATTTAATAAAAGAATTATAATGGGTTCAAAGAGGTCATGGATCATAAGTGGCTTGCTTGAAGCTTGTGCAAATGAAACAATTCTCAAGGCGTAAACCGTTTTAAAACACAAGTACTTCTATTTTGTTAAATTGTGATAAGAATACTATTTTGTCAAAGTACCTAAGCATTTGCACATAACCCTAATCACTTATTCACATCTCAAGGAAATTGAACCTTAACAAATAATTTGACATGCCATCATCTTCACCACTAAATGATTATCCATTGAGCCATTATACAGTAAAATAACAATGTTAATCACGTCTACATGTTGTTATATCTAGAACAATAAAAACAATGCATCATCATCATCATCATCATCATCATCATCATCATCATCATCATCATCATCATCATCATCATCATCATCATCATCATCATCATCATCTAATTTTAAGGTCACAACCAAGCGAGACACCAACTTGATGTATGTGAACCTAATTGCTTATTAGTACCTCAAGGAAATTGAACCATGGTAAACAATTTACCATGTCACCATCTTCACCATTAAACCATGAACCCATTGACCCATTGAACTTTAAAAGAATAATTCCAATCATATCTCTATGTTGTTATATCTAAAACAATTTAAACAATACATCTTATATAAAAACGACAACAACAACAATTTCATTTTAGGATCATGGAGACCCCTTGTTTATGGGACAAGGGACCCTCTCCACACAAGAATTTGATTATTTACTTTATAAAAATATACATACCCTAACCCCACTCCATATTCAAACACATGAATTGAATACAAAAACCAAATTCTTAATTACTAAACCCACTCAAACAATGTTTAAAATATTACCACTAATTTTATAAATTAATTTAAAAATAATAATATTTCTCAATTAAACTTCAACTCCCCTTAGAGTATTTAACTTAAAAAAAAAAAAATATCATCATCATTACGTATGCAAGGCAAGCATGACTATACATACTTGTAAATCATCATGCCAATATGAAGTATACTCAACATTGAAATAAACATTCAATGTTCATTGAATAAACATCCAATGTTCTAAGCTAATTGGAGCATGCTTACCATATCATGATAAGTAAAATCTCAAAGTAAAAAAATAAAAACTTTTTTCCATTTAAATCTTTTTCCAACTACATGATATTGACTTCCTCATATATCACACGTGTCAACGAAAATCTTATGTGACATGAAACATATGTCACACGGACGTAGGAAGGATGGATACGGTCCTTCCTCCTCTCTCCCTAGATGGATCAACATCATCTTCAACTACATCCAACTTGGCTTATCATAAACTCTAGATCGATATAACTTTATAACCATTGAAGAAATCATTTTTGTTTTTATTATATGTAGTTCGTTCATGAATCTAATTGCTTGACAAGAAACCAAATTGTTTGTTTGAGATGGATTTTGATAACAATTATTTAGTTCTCAAATAAATATTTTTTGATATGATTTTATAAATGCAATTATATAAAGATATGGGTTTATATTAATAAAAAGAAGTAAGAATATTAATCTTTGGAATTGAAGTAATGAAAGTAGAGTTGAAGGGAGCTAATATCCTTTTAGATACTCTGGTTTCATTAATAACCTTAATTAAGTCTTCTTCGAGAGTCCCATAAAAACCCAAAAATAATTTTACAGGCCATCTATATGGCTTGAGACTCTTATCATTTTGAAAGCTATGTAAAATCATTATAGTTCATCCTTATACATGTCTTCTAATAGTTTTTAATTTTCCTCTTCATTCACAAAGCTTAGAAAGATGTGATTATCTTAACTACCTCAACTATTGTCGCTTGGCTTTCTTCTTTGTATATATTCTTAACATAATCTACACCGAAATGACCAATGTCCTTGTTGGTGTAAATATATGTTTAGTATATTGCACTCATTTATATATCAATTTGAGATTCGTAATTAGTAGAGTTGTTACACTATATGTGCCGAAAATAGGTAATCTATCTATGTCCGTTGTATCTAGCTCAATCAAGAATATCTGAACACTATTCTTCACACAACTTCAAACTAGAAGATAAATCTCATAGTAAAAATCTCAAACAAACACTCGGTTGAGCAAGTTTGTTCATTATAGGCTCGTGAAATAAAAAGATGAACTGAGACCCTGCTTCATGTAGCAATCAAAATCACATAACAATTGACAATTCACTCTATTTACTCTTGGAAAGAAACCAACCATGACCTAATCAATTCCAATCAAAACTTCCTTCCTCAATACAAGAGACAATCAATATGATTGAAAGACTTCATTACTAATGCATGAAGGGTGAGAGATGAAGTCTAATTGTTCCTGTACCTACTGAGGACAACACAATTACTAAGACTTCCAAATTCAGAAAAATAACAATTGCTTATTTAACAATCCCAAACATCTACCTAGCTTTTGTTGACTAAATATCACAATGTAGAAACATAAATAGAATCATCTACTATGCTTAATGTATATCTGTTCATTCACACTGATCCAAAATCAACATGTATCTATTTAGAGATCTATGTTGTACTTAGGAAAGTTCATGCACTCAGAATCATTTGCAATACACAATTATTTTATTTGCACACTCACACAATTAACCTATGTCCACACATAAACATATACATGGAGACTTACCTTGGTTGGGGTGGTGGGCCCTTGCCGAACCAACAAGGTAGCTTTAAATAAATTACATAATAGATACTTTACTCACATCCATGAATTACAAAAACTAGCATTCATATTCTTTCAATTAAACAAGTGAATCAATAATTCAACATTCAATTTCCAACATAACAGTGTATATTGTCTATATGTCGATCATATACACAACGTCCCTTTTAAAGAAAGTCAGCCGTTACAATCAAAGTCTGAAGATAATCAACGAATGTTTACAAAATATTACTATTGGTGAACAGAGCGTTTCTCAAGGAATGGACTTCATCCTCATGACACGAAGTGCATGAGTGATGAAGTCTATCATGGTCTTCAAACAAACTAATGATGCTTCCATCCAACCAATTTCTTGGAGCCATCACCAGTGTACTCATTCAAAACATCAATCCTGTAGAAGCGAGTTTAGTACTAGACTAACATTGTAATAGATCTTGGTACCGGATCAACGCAGAGTTGGTATCGGAATAGGCGGAGTACCAGAATAGAACAATTGAATGTTGCAGTACAGAACCAACAGAAGAACCAGACAAATCCCAAAGATGAGTACCGGATGGGATAATTTCTTGTCATGAAGCTGCTTAAAGTAATCAAAGTAATTAGAAGCATAAACAACAATCATTTAATCCCAATTAATTAAGAAATAAAACAAATCATGTTTTTAACATGGGTTACCTCATTACCCATATGAATAAGGTCAAAAGGTAAGTTTGTGGAAGAATTAAACAACATATGCATATGTCAGAGGTAAAATTGACCAAGATAGAATATAAGATAAGGTAATAGGGGTGTCAAAACAGAGACCCAACATTTCCCCCATGCTTAAGTCATTGCATGTTCTCATGCAAAAATGTCAAAACTGGTACTCAAAATTTTGTAAAACTGAAACTGTCTTCCACCTGGTTGAATATCATTTGTGTGGTTGTAGAATATTGAAACTAGAGGCCTCACTCCTAAGCTCCTTCTTAATCACCTTGGTGTACTGGATCAAACACAAAACTTTGTTAAGCTTAGCAGAGGCTTCTTCTTGCGAATCATGTAACCTTCGGTTATATTCTTTCAATTGTGCATTCTCTTCCTTAATGTGCCTGTCTAAAACTTGATACTCTGTAACCTCTTGTTTTAACTTCTTATTATGTTTTGTAAGTTTCCCAACCTTCAATACCAACTTCTATTTTCTCAAGGAACTGAAAGGACAATATATGGTTGCTTGCTCAGTTACCTCCCCTCGGGCTTCCACCGCCTTCCTTAAACCTCTTAAGGTCTATGTTACTAACCCCTCGGTATCACTAATCATTTCTCCATAGAAACTTTCCTTCTTTGGAGAAGTCAGAATATCAATAGGCTCCTTTGGAAAAGAAGGCACATGTGGAATTATTATATGTTTATTGATGCTTCTTGTAGTTCTACGCACTATATGTGAGGCTTCTTTAGATGTACTGACATGAGTAGAAGTTTCCCCAAACAATTTTCTCTTCTTTGTTGTAGGAGCAGATGTAGATCTCAGAACCTATTGTTCCTGCACATATTTGGTTTTTACCTTAGAGGACTGAGCTGTAAACTCTGGAGTTTGCTTCTTTTGTACCTTTTTTTTTTTTTACTCTAGGGGATCGAAGTGTAGGTATGGAAGTCTTCTCTTTCTGTACACTCCTCATTTTTACCCTAGGTGTTATGGGATTAATCGGTAAATGCGGACATAAACATATCTCCCTAAATCCACCTGGATCTAGAACAAAACAAAACAAAATATGACACTTTCCCTAAGCTCTAACTATCGAGTTTACTATTTAACAAGAGATAGACAACATACCATTTAAATGTTGTTTCCTCCTGCCATTTCCATCCTAGCTCCACTCCGGTGGTCCTGTGATATTGGATCTACAAGGGAAGACAAGCCAACCAAAGTGAAAGCAATACAATGAACTCAACAAGAACCTATGTACGTGATCAAGGAATCATACAATAAAATAAGACAAGTTTTATGGGAAAGAAACATATCACTGTATTATATTAAAATGAAAGTGGAGATTACAACCAAATCCTTGATGTTGCAAGGTCCCCTTTCGATGGCCCTTTTCTCCAACACACACACTTTCTCCAACCTTGAATGAAGAAGATCCGCAATGACTTGATGAACTGAAATGAAGCTCTCAAGTATGAGTTGAAGTAGAATTCCTCATCCAATTCTTAGCCTATTCAACCTTAACCTTACTTAACCTTTTCCGTGAGAGATCCCTCTTTATATAGGGGAAAGAGAGATAATGGAAGGAGATTAGGATGATCCCACCAAATCAGAGAAGCGATTAATATCCAAACCATTCAAAGGCCACCTCATCTTCTAGAAGATCCTCTTCTAGAAATTTCGTGAAGTTTTGAATTTTCCTTGGCTTTTGACATCGTCACACCTTAGCTATAATGCAGCCTGCGGAGATGTCACAGTCCAACTCTAGATCAAGGAGCGACAATCAGGCATCGTCGCAACCTATGCCTTTTGCAGCTTGCGACGACCTTCCTTAATAAGGTTTTTGAGAAGAGAAAGCCAATCACTTTCCTCATGGCAAAAGACTCTTTTTGGGAACATGAACACATGTTTGTCAATGGATCACTGGGGTGACCAAAATAATGTGTAACATAATGCCCCCCAAAGTATGAAGCATGAACTTGTGACAACTGAAAATACTTTGTAGAATGTGTGTGTCGGAAACAAGGAGCGCACCAATCGGGAACCTGCAAACAATCAAGCATCAACATAATAACATACCATTGTCCGAGGTAGGCATTCCCATACTCAGATTAAAAAATTTCAAGTGAGTCATGGCCAATAAATATACACTGTGGATCCATGTCATTGTGAATCAACATATCCACCAAGAATACACTGTGGATTTATGCTCTAAAATGACTCAAATTCAGACATAGCCACGAGACATACAAAGTGGATCTATGTGTCAATACAAATCATGAATATTCTGTCGCAACCTGCACCATAATGGTATGATCTAGGGTCTTCATTTCCATATTCCTTAAGTACAAATCTAACCATGCGATTACAGGTGATGAAGTCGAACATGGTAGAAACCACTTGATTACCGGTCATTAATGAAAACCGTTAACAAGTGTGATGGAAATCACCATTGATGTCAATGACTCCCAAGGTACCCTAGTACAATCCAACGAATGTGAATAAATGAGTTGAAGTCGAACACTCGATGGAATCTTCCAATCAGGGTTCAATGATGTGAACCCACTATTGAAAGCGAAGAAACCTGCCATTGAGGCATGTAGGCTCCAAGGTACTGAATGATTTCTAAGTCTGGTTCCTGGATAATGAATTGAAATCAACAGGAAAAGAGTTGTCATAGGAGGGCCTTGATTTATCCCCCATCGATGACACGAAATATGTAACATATTTGAAGTAGATCAGAGTATGAAGTGATTCAAAACTGACACAGGGGAGGCCGACATCGTAGAAAATTTGTAACTGCAGATGGCCGACTCGATAGAAGGCTTGTTTAGGTTGGACTTCTCTTGAACATATGAATGACACAAAAATGGCATTGGAAGCATTGAATCAAGGAGGACCCAACATATGGACATGCAGATGGTCAAACAAGAGACAAATGGATTTTCCAACTCGGATACAATGATGAAGGGGGGTGTCATGTTCAAGAGAGACTATTACTGCCACTAACACAAATACAATGACACATTCCTTTCCCAATTCCCCCCCCACCATTTTTGGCGAGTACCTCTTTATTTTTACGCAAGCTTGTGGAGGATAACATATGCTTGTTGATGTAAGTTCATCCTTCGGATGAGTCCCTTGGAGTATGTTTAATGAACCCTAAGAATGAGTGGTTCGATCCCATATGGGTCTTTCGATGTTTGTTTAATGAGTCTAAGGAAAGAAAACTCATAGGTGTTTCATGTTTAGAGAGTCTGAAAAACACTTAAAGAGAATTCCATCAGGTCCTTTTTCGTAAATTAATCCGACGAGACCGAAAAAATGATAACCTACCACTCATCAAATGTTTCTTCAAATAATTTTACGAGCGTGAAAAGAACAAGGTCGCTCGACAATCTTTTCGTTTTTATGGAGCGTGAAAAGAGCTTAAATGATACTCCATAGGTTTCATTTTTCATGTCACCATTACGAGTTCAAAAAAATGACAAAAGACTACTCGATTACATTCTCATGGTTTCACGAGCGTGAGAAAGAATCAAGACTTGCTCGATTTTTTCCTGAATACCCTAAAAGGATCTGTAGATGCAAAAAATGTATAAAAAACAAACCAAAAAATGAATCCTTGTTCCATTGTTTCACTCCTAGACTTTTTATCTACCAAAATCAACACTTGCAAAGTCGTTAGGACTTTTAGGGTTTAGATAAAATAATAAAATACAAATGAAAAAGTGAAAAAATCAATAAAAATGGGTAAAAACCTCATTTCACTATTTCATTTGTCATTTCACCCAAACCTTGCTCTAAAACCCCCTTTTTACCTCAATCTTCAACTGCGGATTACAGAGGGCACGACTGATCATTCGACGAACCGTCTCAACAAAAAATGTAATTTTCACCTCTTTCAACTTTCCATCGATTAAAATTTGTTTTTCAATGGTTAAAAATAGAATTTTGGGTTAACTTTTTGGGGGTACCCATGCGCAGAGGTCGTTGTAGGCGCCCTATATCGGGCCTTGCGACGATCTAGGGTCGTCGTAGGCAGCTCTATAACTAGCCTGCGAGGACTCCACATTATGCAGATGTCTTGGCCTGCGACGTGCGCAGCCCCAAAAGTTTTTAAAGATGAAATTTCCAATAAAATTTCTCGAGGGAAGAAGATAATGATGCTAATCTCTCTTTATGGTTCCATTGCAGGTTTTCTACGGTAAAAATGTTGGAATGGTGAGAGAGAGAGAGCATGAGGAGGAAGACTACTTTTCTAGGAATGACCTGGGAATGGTAATGGCCCTCCGACAGTGTGGGTTGTTAAAATTATTCAAAATACAGGTTATGAGGGCCCAACTAAGATTACTCGAGTACCTAGTTCACATGTGGGATGTGAACGAGCAGACATTTTATGTGGGTGCTCATACTCTTACGATAGATATCAAGGATATCTACTTCTTAACCGGGCTATCTCACCGTGGGTTCCAAGTAACGCTTACAGGTAGAAGGGGTGGCGGTGAGCCCATGAACCACTATATCAGTGCACATTGTGTGCCAGGTACCCAGAAGCATAGCGGTAAAGTCGCTATAAGAGACGTCCAAGACTTGCCTCTACAAACCATCCTCTATACCATCACATGCATGGCAGGGAGTGCAATTCCCCATATGGCTCTTCAGAGCTATTTCAGTATGCACTAGAGTGTATGGAGCATCGAGTTTTCAAATTGTGTGAAGGGGTTCTGAAAAGTATGAAAAAACAATTGACCAAGTGTAGGAGTGGTGGATTGAAATAGTTTAGATACAGTTCTATTTTGGTATCCTTCTTCCTAGAGAGGGTCCTAGTTTTGCACTTATAGGTAGAGTGGGGTATACCTGCCCCACAGGATCCGAGAATGAATAGGTGGGTTGACCTCATGGCACGACATGTAGCTGGTCCCATCATTAGATATAACGATGTCTTCTTTGACTGGTTGAGAACTAAGATTCTCATGTTCGATGACTATGCATATGTCGGGCTAAACTTCCGAGGAGATCCAGACTTAGCTCTTCCCGAGGGTTCCCAATGGGGGGACATAGGTAAGAAGGAATTTTTTTTTATATGATGTTTTTGTGATTTTTAATGATGTAAAATGTTTTTTATGTTGTTTATCCGATGACTAATCAAACGCTCTTTGATGATGTAGATGTAGGACCTTGCCATCCTCCAGGTTCATCCCCTATTCAGAGGCAAGGGGAGAGAGGAGTCGTGGCGGTAGTAGCTGATGCCGACTACAAGACCATAGAACAAAACCTGGAGGGGCTCACGATGAACATCCCCGATGCCTCTATATATGATGTTTTGAAGCACTACCAACGCCACATAGTTGGCGTGTCTGCTTCCATCGGTCGACTGCTCCCTAAAGTAGCATGGGAAGTCACATGTTATAGCGAGCAACATCCTTGATGTTCTATTGTATATGAATCCATGTGATTCACATTTTTTATATTTTTGTCTTTGGACAAAAAAACTTTTTGTAAACTTTAATCGTTATATATATACGAGGCTTCTACCGACTTACTTGTTGTATATACAAAGTGTGATTGGATTTTATAAATGTCTCAAATGTCTGTCTAAAATATAATTAGCCAATGCATCTGTTAATGTATTTAGACATCTAGGAATGTGTTTATATTAAATGTAATCAAAATGATGTTCCAAGAGGCGAATTCGTAAATATACCTTTAACAACATAGGACTTCAGATAGAATACACATTACTCAACTGTAGGACCACTAACTGTGAATCCAGACGTACAATAAGATGATAGATTCCAAGTGAAACAATGTCGGTCAATAATCCGATGACAACACTGTATTCCAATATTGTTAGTTGCACAACCAAGGAAAACACCATGTAGACTAATCAATCCATCTGTAGGTGCATAGATTGCCCAAGCAACAGATGCTAAGTTTTGAGTACTGTGACTAGCGCCATCGACAAAGCCAAGGTAGGGAAGTGAAGAAACCGGCATCTGAAAACCAAGCACAATCCAAGGTAAGCAGCTAAAGGTCAAAACCAAACAATGAAAAAAGAACACAAGAGTATTATACACTAAAATACAAGCACTCATGCAAAAATGACTTAAGCATAGTACTTCTTCAAGTAAAGCCCATTTCTGGGTTCAATCAAAGGGATTCCATCATAATCAACCAGCTCATAAGCTCCCTTCTCCAATACTCATTTGACAATATAAGGACCCCACCACATGGGCTCGAATTTACCAACACCCAACAGATCATGATCTTGCTCGTAAAGGAGAACTAGATCACCTTCAGAAAAAACATGTGGCTTGAAATGCTTGTCATATTGGGCTTTAACAAGTTTCTTCTGAGTTTCAATAACTAAGGTGACATCGCAATGGGTTTCATCTAGTTGTATCAAATACAAAAGACACTCCTCTTCAACAGAGGTGTTAGGGAGAAGTTCAACGACTATTTTCAAAGACGATATTTCACATTCAATTGACAAGATAGCTTTGATACCATAAACTAACTGGAAAGGTGTAAATCCCGTGGCAGACTTAACGAATGTCCGATAGGCCCATAATACTGAGAACAACATTGTGTGCCAATTTGTCTTATGAATTCCTATCATCCGTCAAAGCATGGTAGTGAGAACCTTGTTGATCGCTTCAACCTGGCCATTGGCTTGTGGATAATAGGGGGTTGAGTTTTCATGGCGAAGACCCAACTTCTCAGTAAGTTCAGACATCATAAAATTTTGAAAATGACTACCGTGATAAGTAATGATGGCTTGGGGGACACCAAATCGAGTAATGATATGATTGGATATGAAAACTGCTACATTTTCCCGGTGTTATCAAATGTAGGCATCGCCTCAGCCCATTTAGTGAAATAATCCACAACTACAATGATGTACCCATTCCCTCCGACCGAGTGAGGGTTACATGTCATGAAGTCAATGCCCCATTTGGCGAATGGACCAACAAAAACTACATGATGTAAGGGAGCAGGATGAGATCTTATCTTGTTATTATAAGTTTGGAAAGCGTGGCATTTTTGGACGACAGTAATGCAATCCTTAAATAGTGAAGGCTAGAAATAACTGGCTCGTAAGACATTTTTGGCAGTGGCATACCCAGACATATGACCACCACATGCTCAAGAGTGACAGTCATTCAAAGCTTTCTCAACTTCATCGTAAGTGAGACATCGTCGAAAAATGGAATCAATACCATGGTGGTAAAGGGTATCACCAAGAATGATGTATTGATGGGCTTGATATCGTATACGACGACGATCTGTACTAAATAGATCAGGCCAAAAAGTTTGAGTCTGGAGATAGATAATAATATCTCCGTACTAGACATCATCATAATTGATCAAAAAAAGGGATTCGTCATGTAAGGAATTATCTGCCACATTTTCTGTCTCAGTCGAGGGAAGGTCACATATCAGTTCAACAAAAACCAAATATTTCTTTGACTTAGCGCTTTCAAACTCCAAGTCAAACTCCTGGAGAATCACTACCCCTAGAAATTTTCGAGTAAGGATATGTTGCATGGGGTTGCAATCGGAAATAACAGTGGTTTTGCGTAATAAGATATAATGGCAAAAATGTTGGACAACTTGAACAACTGCCAAGGCCAGTTTCTCTACATGTAAGTATTTGGTTTCAGTAGTCATGAGACTCTGACTCAAATAGTATATCACATGTTTTTCATGTGAATCATCCTCTTGGACTAAGACCATAGTAATGGTAGAGTTTGAAGAAACTAAGTAGAGAAAGTAATCTCGGCTATAGTCAAGGGGAAACAATAATGGTGTACGGGTTAAGGAAAGTTTCATAGCTTCAAAGGATTTGTTTGTAGTATCGTCCCATACAAAATCGTAACATTTCTTGAGTAGCCAAGAGAATCCTTTCGTCCGTTCAGCATAATTGGGGATGAAATGACACAAAAAGTTTGCCTTCCCTTGCAAACTTTGGAGCTGGCGTAGTGTGGAAGGAGGAGGTAGATTAAGAATAGCCTCAACCTTCAAGGGTCTACTTGAATCCCATGTATCGACATGATAAAACCAAGAAGTTGACCAGACTCCACACAAAAAACACATTTGTGTGGGTTCAAACGTATGCGATAATAATGATAACGTACTAAAATGGCCCTTAAATGCGTCAGGTGATCTTGGCAATGCATGTAATGCGTCAGGAGATAATCAAGATAGGGTTTCACAATGTGCTTAATATCATGAAAAATGTAAGACATAACACGCTGAAACGTCGCACCAACATTTTTGAGACCAAAGGGTAATTTCCTGTAGGCAACGGTTCCCCAAGGGCAAATAAAAGCAGTCTTCTGTTGATCCGTTGGTAAAATATTAATTGGATTATAGCCAGAGAAACCATCCATCAAGGAGACAATTTCACTCCCGACACAGTCATCAAGGATCTGTTCAACGAAAGGGGTTGGATAATTGTCCTTAGGAAAAGATTTATTTATATCCCTATAATCTATGCAAACGCGAATCCTACCTTGTTTCTTATTTACCGGAACAAGATTGGATACCCAATCAGTCAAAGCCACAGGATAGACAAAGCTAGATTTAAGAAGTTTTTCAACCTCAAGCTTGATAGCAACATCCGTACATGGATAGACTGGGTGAAGTCTCTGTCAAACGGGTTTAGCGTCTGGATATGTCTTAATCTCATGCACAACGATATCAGGATCAATACATGGCATTTCTTCATAACTCCAGGAAAAAACGTCACGAAATTCTTAGAAAAGGGATTTATAGGTGCAAACCTCATCACTAGAACATGGGGCACTGATATGGACATTTTCCATGACTCCATGTTTAATCGATATGTCAAGAGGGATAGTAGGTGAAATGTTACTCAAGTTCCCTTCGTACAAGACATCGTGTGTTGACTCAAGAACATAAGAGATAACAACAATGGTTGACAAAGTCGAAATCCGTTGGTATCTCTCTATGGTACCACGTTCTAGGATGATAATGGAGAGATGATGCCCATCATCCCATGGAGTATCTTCCATAGACATGACTGACATGATCATATCATCAGTAGGAAAGATCATGTGAAACAGATCAAGAGATGAATTACAGAGAGAGGGAGGAGAGGGGGTTGTTGATTGAATAACTTGATAAGCGGATTCGACAAGACTTAAAGGTATTATGTCGCCGTAACAAAGGTAATCACCAAAGCTAGGTACTACCCATGGGTCATATGAATCAGGGGTTTCACGAACAATGGTTAAGATCATGTTAATTGAGGCAACAAAAGGAGGGGGAATATCGGGTGGTGGGATTGGAAATGTACCCATCAAAGTTGAATATTTCAAAAGACCTAGTCCGACATTCTCGTAACCGAGAGGTGTCTTCGAGATAAAGGGAATGTTGCTAGTATGGGAATCAAAATTAAAGAAGTCCAGTTGGTCGACAATAATGACCTTTCCTTGGTGTGGGAAACGTAACAAACAGAAAAGGGTAGACACAATTGTTACACGTCAAAATTACTCACCTTGATAGTGTCGCAAGTGTCGTCATTACAAGTGTCGCATTTTGCTCACAAGTGTTGCAAGTGTCAGGGAAGCATACTGCCATGATGCCTATGTCCTGCCTATAATGACATGAGAAAGACACTTGAAACACCTCAAACATTTGATTTGGAAGAGGAGAAATGAGTCAGCAGGCTCATGAACCTTTTGCCATCTAAAAACACTAAAAAACTAAGCTTTTGAAGGAGAGCGCTCCCCTATACCTCTTCATGGAGCACTGGCGCTCCCCCTTACACTGTCTGGGACTGTTATAAATCTCCTTTGGCCCTTTTGAGGGAGTGCTGGTGTCTTTAGGAGCGTTGGCGCCCCCCTTAAGCCTACTGGGGAGCGTTGTAGCGCTCTGATGGCCCTTTTGAGGGAGCGCTACCTATTCTGGGCAGCAATTGAGTTGTTGAGATGAATGGGGGAAGGATCTTTTCATTCTTGGAAGGAAGTTGGATTCGAATCCCTAGTCCAGCCATGATCTTAGGGTAGATCCTCAACTGAAGGAGGAAAATCCTCAACTTCCCCAAGGATATCTCAAGTGGTTAAAGCCTCTCCAAGGCTATATAAGCAAGCTTTCGAATGGTGAAAGGGGACGGGAAAGGGAGAATGACACCAAACTTAGGATCTTATAAGTGGTGCTGGAACATAGATATTTTGGAAGCAAGAGACCTATGATCTCATAGGGAGCAATCGGTGAAGCTATCATCATTCGGATCGTGGATCTTTTGAGCAAGGGTTAGACAAGGAGGACTTGGCAGAACTGTTGCATTCCATCTACGACTGTAAGCAATGGTTTGTCCTCATTAATATAATTCGCTTGGCCTGTTTCTTTCTAATTCATGTTCAATATCACATGAATTTGTCTCTTTAGTAGATAGACCTATTTCAGACTAATCTTGATAGGGTAGGAAGTGGTCGTACTTTGTTTGTCTACAGGGCTTATTGAGGAGCGAAAGATTGGAGCTCAACTCGGAGCGTGCAGGGACAAACGCCAATAAAAGGTACTTATTTTCTCCTTCCTCCTCACACACTAGTCTACCTAGATCTAAAAAGAAGTCAGTGACCATGATAAGCACTTTCTGTCTTAGAGTTAAGAGTCTAGCTCTTTGAGGAGATCTACCTATCCGCAGGGAGATTTTCCTTCAACAGAAATTGGCGACTCCACTGGGGAACGAATCAAAACTTTCTTAGTTTTGATTTTTACTCATAAGACCTTGTATTACCTTTTGTTTTCTTAGGCCTTGTTCACCCCTTCATATCTGATTGCATTTTCTGATTGACTCTTTACCCATCACACTCGGCTTACCTGTGAAATTTTGATCAAAATTTTGGGCTTTTGGACATTTTTATGAGTTTTTTGAGCGTGGCGCCCCCCTGCCCATGTTAGAAAAGTGCCAAAACTCCCTTTAAGTGTTGGACAAAGCTTTATAATGCTCTGGTGGCCCTTATACCAGAGCGCCAACCCTCTTTTGCCCAAAATCTCTTCAAATTTTCCATTTTTTGGAGGTCCAGACCCTATTTCTTCACTTGCTGAGATGCTTTGTGATTCAATGATTCTTCCTTTGACCTTTGACATGCTTCCTCCTGAGAAGTAAACACCTTATTGTTCAGATTTTATGCCCTTCTCCCTTATTTTTTGAGTTTTTGCTGTTGAGAGCTTGAAATCGATTTGTTGTTTTTTCCTCTCCTATCCGACTGAGCGAGAACTCCAGTGAAGGACAACTGAAGTCTGTAACTCTTCTCATTTGGTTCTTTGAGGTCATCTGATCCAATCTCTTTCTCCTTCCTTTTGCATTTTTTATTTTCTTTCTCTTTTTTGATTGCAAAAGGGTGTGTTGTTTGTGCGAAATCCGCATATTCTTGTCTGAATCTCCTTGATCTGAAAGGGTAGTTGGCAAGAGAAATTTTGCATTGAATTGATTATCATTCGCATACAAACGACAAAAGTACATCTTAGTGATTAGTTTGCATATTAGTTTGCATTTCTGAAATGTT
>JZKD02S1775976.1:319730-337529 GCA_000966675.3 Picea glauca | reverse complement strand
CAAAAGGAGACGAATACTTACCATTGGGTCCTCCACCTATGAAATAAGGGTTAGAGTAGATGATGGACCTTGTGCAGGATTTGTAGTTTTCAGAAAGGATGAAGTAACTACCAGAGAAGAAGGATGGAAAATATCACCTTTTTTGAAGCCCTCACTGCATATATGCATACTAAATTCACTTTTAAGACCCATATCTTCCCTACCCAATATGTATATCCTTAATATTACCATTGTTGATAAAAGGGAAATTCTCCCTTAAAAAATCCTCACCCTCCATGAAAACCACATACCATTGTACCATCTGCACATAATGTTGTGACTAACATGTAGGCTAGTCTAAAAAAAATGATGAGTTTCATCCAACAAATCCTTTATATAGTCCAATATTGTCATGTGTCTTTGTCACAAGGGATGTTGTTGGTTACTATTCTTCTATACTGTCTGAGTTTATTGACCTCGGGTTCATGTCTGTCCGGGTTTCCAACAAAGCCTCTAAAACTATCAGCCCTCCTGGTAAACCAGAAGGCAACACAACACACAGAATGCACTGCGCAGTCTCACCCGAGATAGATTTAATGGGTGGCTGTAAGAATCAGGTGTTTACATCCTAGGATTGAGTGTGATATAAGAGAGCTATATATTGAACCATTATTATAACTTGTAAATGCAAACATACCGTTATTCACGACTATGCAGTAAATCCAACATCTTATTCTCTCAATATCGCAACAATACTTAAACATGCAATATAACAACTCATTCATTCAACATAATAATAAATACTGGAGACAATAAAGATACACATACATTCATCACATAAGACAGATGTTACCGTGGTTCACCCCCTCCTGGGCTATACCCACAAAGATTTGTCTCTCAGCTCTTTTATTATAGTATTTCTGCATCTACAACGCCATTCACTTACAACTCTTCTCAGTTGGGTGAGATCTGTATGAGGTGGACTAGATCACACTAGGATCCCCAGCCTACGATTTAACCCTCAATATCTACCCTCCTTTGTCCTCTCTAGCTCGATAACTTATACAACAAGATATCACATATCACATCAACTCATGCATAACCAAAACAACAACAATAATCCCAACGATACCTAAGTGTATATCCGAACCAAAAACCAACCCCTTATGATACCTAAGTATCTATATTTATACATTTATGGATCTTCAGCCATTCACAATACCTTACCAAAACCCTAACCCTACCGTCATTAGGTCTTCCCTCGCATGCGCGCGTGTTGTTCTTCCTTCCAACTATTGCTTTCCTCATGCATGCTTTCTTTCCCCAAAACACCTTGCTTTTCCACTTTGTCCTATCTGCAACAGGCCCTCAACACTGACATGTGGCTCATCCCTATCCACTTAACCTTTGTGTGGTTCCTTGATCTTCTTGGTGATCACATGGAACTTTTCCTTGAGCTCTGTTTCCCATGTCTGCGCCTGCACAGTCTTCTCCTTGAGTGTGTCCACTATCTGGATTGCAATTTCGTCACTGATCAATTCCACACACTCTGCCTAGGTTTGTGCTATCTGTGCCTTGGCTTCCTTTGCTTGTGTCAAGACTTCTGCTACCTGCTCCTGCAACGGTTCCATTTGAGCCTGATGCTCCTATTTTTGTGTTTGCGCAGTAGTTAGCTCTGCTTGCAATCTCTTCATGTCTTGCACCCCTTTGACGTGTTCTGTGATCGGCATTGTCTTTTGCCTCTGCTTTAGGTCTTGGATTGTTGCGTTGATCCATTCTTCTTCCTTGTCCCACTTTTGGACCTGTTGATCCTCCTCTAACTTCATCCACAATTACGTTGCTTTATCGAACAAGTCAGTTGCTGTGCTAACCTGCTGCTCTATCTCGTGCAACTACATTGTTGCTTCCTACTTCCTTTGCTCCTTCACTGCTAGTGGAGTGGTTGGTATGAGCTATTCTCGGAGATTCTTGATCTCCTTCTGATATTGATCGATTGCCCGCACAATCCGATTAATATTTTCTGCTATTGTGATTTCATCTCTCTGTGCGACTTGTGGAATCTTCTCGTAAGTTCCTGCCACTTTCTGCTCCAATCCTTTTATGTGCTCCCTTTCCTCCTGGGTCTAAGATTTATCCTGCTCATAAACAATTTCCAACGCATACCACTTCTCTGTTGCTCACTGCAATTTGACTAAGTCTTTGTGTGCACGATACTATACCTTGTGGTTTATGTTAATTTGCAACTTTTGTAATGCCTTGGTTGGCATCCGCGTCAACACTAGTTGGATTTGGCTTAATTCCTTCAGGGGTGTCTGCCCCACAATCTCATCCATGTATAGCATACTGGGTGTGATGTGGAATGTTGCGTTCGGGTGAGGTAATGGGTGGACTAGATCTCATTCTTCTACTTCCACTCTTTCCTCCATCTGCAGTGCTGATGGTTCTGTTCCCCTGCTGTTGTCTTTCTGCACTTCCCCGATTTGCTTGAGGAGTTGTTTCATGTCTACCAGTTCCTCTTGCATCCTATCCCTGTGGTGCGCAACATGGTCAAAATATTCGGATAGACAATATTGTACCATTCGGGCTATCATTTCTCCATCGTCATCTATGATCGTATACTCTGGCAGTGTTCTTTGTGCCTTCGTTTTCTTGCGCGCACCTCCTGTTTGCATGGTTGTCCTCTTGTTTCCCCCTGGTTCCTGTGGGTTGGGACTTGTTGTGGTCTCTTGTGCAGGCTTGGCCTGTTTTTGTTGCTCCTTGGCCGACTGCGTCTTATCCTTCTTCCCGTTATGGGTCCCTGTCTTCGTTGGCCCTTCGTTTGTTTGTGTTGTTTTTCCCTGGCCCATCCTTCATCTCTTGGACACTTGGGTTTCCTTGGGCTGTGTTTCTCCCTACCCTGTCTCTTCTTCTACTATTTTTCCGCCAATTCTTGGGTGATAGTTGGAATCCTCCACTCATCATCCCATTCGATGATGACCATGTCGATGTCACCCTTTGTAATAAAATAGTGCATTTGTAGCCACTGTTTATCGAGATACTTCCTCGCATGTATCCACATTGTATTTTGTGTGGCCTAGAAATTGGCGATGTCCCCATATCGCGTGACAACCTCTGGTGTTATGCTCCACCTTTTGGAGATGGCTTCCTAAAGGTCACATGGGTATCCTTCAAATATGGACCCGTTCATACTTTTTTTCTTAGCATCCGACCTGGCTTGGAGCAATAAGTATCTCTCTCCCTGATTTGGTTTGGGTCTGGTACAAAAAGTTACGTACCTTGGCTCTTTCCATTCCATGAAGGCTATTAGTGTGAACAACCATGAATAGTGAAACTCTGTGCCTAGATCCTGCGCATCCTTGCAGTCGTCTAGGAACAAGTTCAAGAGATATGGTGCTTAGCTCACTGTGGTGCCCACTATGCACTGAGCTACAATTGCAACAACTCCAGCTGAACTTCCTCCCTGCGGCATTTTCTCAGCAACTTACAAGCTAAGATTTTTGTGCCCAATTGTGTTGTGGCATCATTGATCCTCTTGATAATGATCCCTCTTGTCCCCCTGTCGGTGCCATACTTTTTATTCATCTCTTCTGCTAGCGCTTTCTCCCTAGCTTTGTCATCCATAAATTGCGTGGGATCCATGCCCCGAGATGGAAATCTTGTTTTGCTCGCGATAATCTCTACGTCTATCGAGACGAGCTTGTCCAACCAGATGTCCCCGCCATGTGTGACTGCTAACAACTATTTGATGCATGCGGTTGCGTACTGACCTCTTCCAAAATGTGGTAGGTCTACTAGTCCTAAAATGTCTGTCTTCTCCAACCCGATTTCCCATTGGTGTGGCTGATTAATTGATTCTCCAAACGGATTTGTGCCCATAGTCTCGATGCACACTCTCTTTGCAAGTTCTAGAAACTTGTCTTTGTATGCTACAATGTGGTTCGAGTATTTGAGCTTCCCTATATGACCCAGTGGGTTTGGTCCTACCTATACCCCATCTGGTATATGCGGTAGAATGATTTTTGTGACAGGTTTCTTGCGAGGTGACTTGGGTATCTAGATCTTGTCTTTATTCAGCGGTGGTGGATGGCTCAAAGTTCCAGCGGCTTCCAGTTGTTCTTCAGTATACCATTCTGACCAACTCGTGAAATCTTCTACCTTTCCTTCCGGTGGATGGTCTGATATGGTCGTTTGAGACTCATATGGCTCAATTACTACTTCCAGATTCGTCATTGTTCCATTGACTTTCGGAGCTGCTTCGGTGTTCTTTGGTTGCACCTCCTTCAAGGTTTCTGTATCCTGGTTCGGTTGCTCTTGTACCTTTTCTGATATATCTATACTTATGCCTTATGGTGCGAGATGTTACGTTTCTTCCACTATTGGTGTAGGGTTCACTAGTGCTATGTCTGGAGATGGGATTTCCTCGACATTGACAATCTCCAATGACTGTTGTTCACCTTCTTCCACCTGTACTTGTGACCTGATCTGAACTCTAGTTTTTCTGGCGGTATGGATCGCTTCTTCTTGCTTGGGTGGTGCCATGGTGGTGAATGTTAAACATTTGCTGAATTCGAATGATCTCTATGATCTTCTGTGAACTCACTCTATGCTCTTTAGCCTCTATCGCTCCCTGTCTCCTCTATTTTCATGAATAGACTATTTGCTCTCGCGTCTGTGTGTTGTATGGGTTTCCCATGAAGCTTTGTCGAGGATGCTTCCTTAATTATGGTTTTAATGCACCTTAATTATGGGTTCAATGCACCTCCGGTAGTTTCATACTTTCCATTACTCTTCCTTTCCATCTCCAGTTGGTGTGATTAATGTGGTGTCCCATCGGTCCTTGCCGTCCTTTAATTCGGCCTAGTGCTGTCATGTCATTCTTCTTTTGCCAAATTTACTTTTCCCGCTTGTTTCCCTTTGTATGTGACCATTGTCCTTCTCCTTTCCGATTTTGTGTTCCTAAGTGTGTGTGCCTTTTTCTTCCCCCGACGCACTGCGCCCCTGTTTGTAGTAATTACAATTTTTTTTTATTTTACTGCACGGTGGGTGGTCGACTGTCCTTGTACAAATTCAATCGGCTCCCATTGATCATCCCTCTAAGTTTTGCGCATGATAAGTCTTTCAACTGTACAACTCCTCCATTTGTGAAATATTTTACCTCGTATGGTCCTAGCCAATGCATTCGTAGCTTTCCTGGATGGTGAAATGATTTGTTGTCATACATCAGTACTAGATCTCCTTCCTTGAAAGTTTTCTTCTTTATGTGTCTATCATGCCAATATTTTTCCCTTGCTTTCTGAACTTGTTGGTGAAATCCTGCTAAGATCTAGTCTTCCTCCATGGTCATTAACTGATTCAGTCTCTCATGTATTGCGCCTCGTTCTGTCATATGTGTGATCGTTGCTATGCGCAAGCTTGGTACTAAAAATTCTAATGGCACCACTGCTTCTTGGCCATAAACCAATTTAAATGGTGTGTGCCCTGTCAACTTTTTGCATGTAGTCCTGTAGGCCCATAGTACTACTGGTACTTTGATGTCCCAGTTGTCCCTGTTGATGTTATAGATCTTTGTCAACGTGTTTTACAGGATATTGTTAAATGCTTCTACCGTGCCATTTGCCTGTGGATGATATGGTGTGCTCTTTTGATGATGGGCTTCAAACTCTTCAGTCATAGTGCTGATGGTGTTGTTTATGAAGTGCGTGCCTTGGTCACTCATCAAAACTCTTGGGCATCCAAATCGAGTGATTACTTTCTCAAATAAAAAATGTGTTGTTGTTTATGCGTTGCAATCCTTCACTGGTGCGGCTTCCACCCATCTTGTTAGGTATTCCGTCGCAGTGATAATGTACCTATCTCTTGTTCTTTTTGCTGGTGGGTTGACCGGTCCCACAAAGTCTATTAACCACTTATCGAGTCCTTGTAATGTTACTTGTGGTCGTAATGACATCTCCTCCCTTCTGTTAAGTTTTCCTATCCTTTGATAGACATCGCATATTTGACAATACTCCTTCGAGTCTCTATGAATCATTGGCCACCATAGTCCTATGCGCAATACCTTCTGCGTGGTAGTTTTTCCTGCATAATGTCCTCCTATTGTTCCCTCATGAGCTTCTGCTAAGGTTCTTGGTCTTTCGTGCTCTAACACGTACCTTCACAAGATGCTATCCGCGCCCATTTTGTATAGGTGTCATGCGATCAATTGATAGTCGACAACGCATACTACCAAGTTTTTCTTCTACGTAGTACTATATTCTTGCGGCGTAGTAACTGTGCTCAACTACTGAATGATATTTGCAAAGTATTCATCAGCGATATGGGCTGAGAATAGTCGTGCATATAGAAAGTTGTCTTCTAAATTCGTAGTTTCTTCTCCATTTGTGACCCTTGATAGGTGGTCAGGTCCTGCGTTCAATTTTCCTGGTTTGACGATTACTTCAAAGTTAAATTCTTGAAATAGGAGTAACCATCGACATATTCTCCCCCCCAACACTAGCTCGTTGACTAGATATTTTAGGAGTAACTTTGTGTCTTTCCTTAACAACTTTTCCATTCGTGTAGTAATCTGTGCATACCCTTTGATAAAATTCCTGTAATATCCAGTGTGTCCCAACGCCAATCTTAGCTGATAGACTATTTTTGGTGGTGGTAAGTTGAAAATTACTGCAATCTTTGTGGGATCTACGATTAACCCTTGTTTGCATACTATATGGTCCAATAATATCCCAAACAATGTTCCAAATATGCATTTCTTTATGTTTAGTGATATCTGACACTATCTACATCGTCGCAATATCTTCCTTATGGAATTCTTGTTGGGCTTGCTTAAATATCTCCTTTTCCTTATGTGTGCCAAACTTCTTTCTTGGTTCGACTTTCTTTTTCACCCATTGGATTTGTGTTGGCTCTATTCGAACAACATTGTCCCCTATTTTAGCTCCTCCGCGAGTAACTATATTGATGTTCCGTCCTTCATCCCTTGCTTCGGTGAAAATCCACTGAACATTATGGTTGTTCTGGTTCCTCTTTTCCTGGATCTTTACTAGTAGTGTCGGACATTCTTCTGTATCGTGGTCTGATCCGCGACAATACATACAAGTTGCTGGTGGAAGTGGACACTCTCTTGTATAATGTCCCAATTGTTGACAATTATGACACACCACTGGTCCTCTACCTCGTCCGAAACATCCTCTTGCTCATCCTCCACCTCTGTAGCCTACTCTATCTCCTCTCGACGCATTATACTATGGCGCATGATTATACTACATGATATTGTATTGAGGTTGCACTGTGTTGTACTGTGGTTGTGCATTATTATATGGTTGTTGCGCAGTATTATACTGCTACTTCGCAGTGTTGTATGGAGCTGGAACTGAGTTAAACTGTGGTGTGGCTTGCCCCGTCATCATTTCTTTTTGCACTCTGAATGTGTCTGATGTCCTTTATTGAATCAACTCTATAGTTCTACAATCTTTGTCATCGTGGCCCACTGACTTGCAAAAGGTGTAGTATGAATTCTTTGGGATTGTTTGGTATTTCTGCATCATCGAGCAGTGATAGGGGTCGTGACCCGGTTTATTACAGACTTCACACCATGGTCCTACTGTGGGTATCATGTTTGGCATTCCTGCTTCCATATACTGCATGAATGTTGGACATTCGTTCTTGTGGTGTCCTTACGTCTTGCATGTGGTACACCAAACGAATTCTCATTTTTCCTTACTCTTATTCTTGTTTAGTTGAAACATCAAGTTTTTCAAGTCCTCCTTCAACTCTTCAATAGCTGGGTCTGTCTGCTGGTACTGGTTTTCTTCCAGTTGCAAGGTTTCCTGCAAAGCCTCTGCCTGTGTCTGGAACTTTTGTTGTCGCAATGGATATTTTAAGTGTGGGAGCAATGAATTGACAAATCAGTGTCGATGTTGCATGTCGGTCATGATATATTGTAAATTTCGCTTCAGTCGCTTGAATCTCTGGTCAATATACCATACAAATTATCTTGGTTTTTGTCAGATTTCTATCATCTCATTCATGTATTGATCCTCCGTGCTTGGCTTTTGGAACTCATTTATTAATAACTTCTTAATGTCTATCAGTGTCCTTGTCGTCCCCAGAGCACTGTTTGTGTCTAAACTCATGTACCAGTCTAGTGCGCGGTCTCTTAGCGTAATCACTAACTGCGCAAGATTGGTATCTTCATCAATGATCTGTTTTGCTTCCCAAATCTTTGCACAATTGAACAAATGTTTCTCCAGGTCATTTGCTGCTTCTCCTCAAAATTATGGTAACCTAATGGTAGGATCGTGTCCTGCCATTCTAAACGTTGAACTACTACCTCCGTACGGTGTAGATACTTGACTAGTGTTTCCTGAACTGGCTCTTCCAGTTGTTGCTCCTTGTGTATATGTACTTCCTGCTGTCGGACTTCTTCCAAACTTCGATTGTCTAAACGGTGGTGTTTTCTTTGGTGTGTTAGTTGCACATGGGTTTATGGGTTCCACACTGACATTAATATGGATAGGATTGTTGCCTTCTCCTTCCACTCTTGGAATCCTCGTCTTCCTTTCATATGTTGCGCGTAGGACTTCCTCAATCTTCTCCATAGCCTGGAGTTCCTCTACCTCTTCCTCATCACTCGCCAAGAATTCCCTTGCGGCTATGACTCTCTTATTCGTGTTCACCTTGTATTGGTAAGGTACTCCGCTACGCGTCTTTCCAGTTGTCTCGAAGATCCACCGGATCTGGTCGTCATCCATCATGATCGGGTTCAAGGGTTTCTCCTTCTTGCCCTTATCCTTTCCTCCTTCCATTTATCCTTTTTCTGTCAGTGCTTCCCCCCTTCCCCCATGCACACAGGGAAGTTTAGATGTCTGACTCCATTGTCAGTACTCCTTTGTTATACAACAATATCTTAATAGAAGTATACAATGATCGAATGTACCTTCCTCGAGGTCCGCGTATAAATTCTTTCTTTGCTACACTGTACGACTTTGCTATGTCGACTGCAAACTTTGTTATAAAACCTACCACAATGTTGTCAAGCCAAAAGTATACTACACAAGTGAATTTGTTGTTCACCTATTGTAACTACTCAATCTGTATTGGGGTCCACTCTAGCTGCCGAATCTGGTTCATTGCGTGGTTATCCTTCAACCTTAGTATCCACTCTTGCAATAGATGTGGTAAATCACAGAAAAATACTTCGTGTAAATCAGTAAACACGTATTTCTCAAGGTATTTGTGAGGTGTTAGTCTAGGGTTTCTATTGTCTTTCTGTGCAAACTCTAACTCAGTTCTTAGCCAAGTTTCGATCTCTGCTTTTGTAGGATTCCATGGTCTCAACATTCCCTTCTAATGGTTCATTTCTCTCTACCCTAACCTTTTCTTGATCTTCCTCCGACAGATCTTCAGCTTATCTCATCTACTTAACCCTCTCTTGTTCCTACCAACGGAAACAAAACAATTTGTTGGTTACTATTATTTTATACTGTCTAAGTTTATTGACCCAGGGTTCATGTCTGTTCGAGTTTCCAACAAAGCCTCTAAAACTATTGACCCTCCTGGTAAACCAGAAGGCAACACATCACACAGAATGTGTTGCACAGTCTCACCCGAGATAGCTTTACTAGGTGGTTGTAAGACTCAGGTGTTTACAACCTAGGATTGAGTGTGAGATAAGAGAGCTATATATTGAACCATTATTATAACTTGTAAATGCAACATGTTGTTATTCACGACTATGTAGTAAATCCAACAACTTATTCTGTCAATATCACAACAATACTGAAACATGCAATATAACAACTCATTCATTCAACATAATAATAACTACTGGAGACAATAAAGATATGCATACATTCATCACATAACACAGATGTTACTGTGGTTCACCCCCTCCTGGGATACATCCACAAAGATTTGGCTCTCAACTCTTTTATTATAGTATTTCCGCATCTACAACACCGCGCACTTACAACTCTTCTCAATCGGGTGAGATCTGTATGAGGTGAACTAGATCGCACCAGGCTCCCCAGCCTGCGATCTAACCCTCAAGAGCTACCCTCCTTTGTCCTCTCTAGCTCAACAACTTATACAAAATAGATCATACAACAAGATATCACATATCACATCAACTCATGCATAACCAAAACAACAACAATAATCCCAACGATACCTAAGTGTATATCCGAACCAACAACCAACCCTTTATGATACCTTAGTATCTATATTTATACATTTCTGGCTCTTCAGTCGTTTACAATACCTTACCAAAACCCTAACCCTACCGTCGTGAGGTCTTCCCTCGCATGCACGCGTGTTGTTCTTCCTTCCAGCTGTCGCTTTCCTCGTGCATTCTTTCTTTCCCAAAAACGCCTTGCTTTTCTGCTTTGTCTTGCCTCCAACAGATGCCAAGGAGATTATTGATTTTGTAAATCATCCTTGGTATCGAGATATTATTTTTTATCTACAAAATGAAAATTGCCCTGATTACCTAGAAAATTATGAACAAAGGATTCATCTTGAAGCTTCTAAATACCTCATTCTAGGTTCCCTTTTGTTTCGTAGAACCTCTAACAAATTATTGCTGAGATGTATTGATAGTAAAAAAACTGATATTATGCTCACAAAGTGTCATGGAATTGCTAAATCTGATATGCACATTGGTGGGCACTTTGCTGTTAAGGCTATTGTGCATAAAATCCTAAGGACTGGTTAGTATTGGCTCTCCATTTTCAAAGACTTGTACAAGTTTGTACAATCTTGTAACGAGTGTCAAAAGGCCACTGGTAGAGAAAAGGTTTTCACTATTCCTTTATAACCGATAATACCCAACTTTCCAGTTTCTAAATGGGGATTAGAGTTCATCGGACCAATTAATCCTCCTTCTTCTGCGGATAATGTGTTTATCCTAACTACTACAGATTATTTTACGAAGTGGACTGAAGCAATTTCTCTCAAACATTCCAAAGACGAACAAGTGATCTCATTTCTTGAAACAAATATCTTCTCTCGATTTGGTCTTCCAATTCAAATCCTTTATGATAATGGACCAAATTTCATGTTAGGAAAGTTGACTCAATTCCTCAATAAATTTGGAGTGAAGTATTTCACTTTGTTGACCTACTACCCCTAGGGAAATGGGAAATCTGAGTCAACAAATAAGAATGTAGTTAAAATTCAAAAGAAGATCATTGACGATAAACCCCACCAGTAGCATGCCTTATGGGCAGATCATACAACCACTAAGACTAGTTCAGGTCATACCCCATTTCAATTGTTATATGGTTAGGAAGTCGTCATGCCTATTGAGCTTGAACTTATCTCAGATTAGCCTTGCAGGATGAGGAATTGAATTCCACTGATATCCCTTGGATATTAAATACTTTATTAGCCTTAGAAGAACAAAGGAGTTATGCTCTTAATAATTTAAAGAAAAGGAAACTATCCGTTCAAAAATATTTTGATAAAAAGCTAAATCAACTATTTTTGCAGCGAGTGAAAATGTGCTTTTATGGGATTATACTAATGCAGATAAAGGGAAACACTCAAAGTTTCATAAATTATGGTTTGGCCCATACATAATCACCTTTGTTGTTGGAAATAACTGTTACTTGCTCAAATATGAAGATGGCAGGTTATTCTCATATACTACCATTGGTTCACATTTGATGGTTCACATTTGAAACACTATGTTGAACCAAATAAAAACTAATTGATAAAATCTGAAGTGTTTATTTTTTGTATATATTTTAGTTTAGTTGTTGCTTCATGTTTTTCTTATTTCATTTTTTTTTTTTTTGNTTCTTTTCATTTTGATTTAGTTTCATTTTTTTTTTTGAGATGTTTTTAGGCATCTAGATCAATCAAGTTACATTATTGTTCATTAGTTTTGCAAAACCATTGCTAATTTGACCTAAGTGTATGCAAAATGCAAACAACAAGGATAAATAAATTATCATTTCTTATGTTCACAATGCTATTTGCAGAGAACTTGTCAAACTGGCTAAGTTTTCCTGTTGCAACTTGATTGATACAATTCTTCCCTATTTTCTTCTTTCATTTTCTTCCCTTTCATGAGTGATTTTCTATTGGCATACATTAAATTTTGACCTGAAATTTTGTTTGAAATATTATTCTCGAAGAAAGTACAATTAGCAAATCTAAAGACCAAACATTCTTAATAATGAAACTAGATATTCTGAGTTCTGGTTTACTAATATTAGACTACCCTGTGGAGTCGCCATGTGTTGGCTCATACTCCATCCACCTATTTCAAGAGTTCACAAAGAGTTGCGAAACTTATGATTTATTACAAAAACTCATAAAAACAACTATAATAGGTGGTGTCCCCTAAAAAAGAAATTAAAATTATATGGTTTTATATGACACACATCTTCTTAGCATCATGGCATGGTATTATATTGTGATTTCAATTTGGGGATATTTCCTTGCATCAAATAAGTTTGTCTCAAAGTTCATTTAAGTACATTCATAACAACATACTTGGGTAATCATGTTTCTCATGGCACAAAGCAATATTTGGTATGATAATGTGTTTCAGTTTTGGTACGCCTCACCTCCAAGTCGAATTAAAGATGGCATGGAAAACTCAAACATACATGGCTCGACATACATAGGCACATATGGTGGCATGTTTCAACTCATTTTATGTTTCAAATTAGCATGGTATTAACATTTGAAGAGTTGCATAAGCTTATATTTTATATTGAGTATATAGTGTTGGTTATACTTTATTGGTTTGACATTGGAATCATGGTTAAATATGGCATATATGGTTAAAAGGTTGTCATGTCTCATCCTTAATTTAATAAGTTTGGCACTTATATAATACATGGTATTGGTTATAAATAAAAGGTTCACATTCACAAAGGTTGGTGATCTCCCTTATCAAAGGCACATCATACGATTGATTTGATATGGGAGGGAGATATTTCGTATGTGGTCTATATAGTTGGTTTATATATGATTTCGATGTGTTTTAACACATGTTGTGTAATATATGACTGTGGTGTGTCGTGACGTGCCATGGATTTAAAATTTGGTACAAGTGGGCATTTATGATCGTCGAATTCCCAACTTTTCATCTTTGGAATTCGTTAGGGATTATTCATTTGGTTTTTAGACAGTGGAAAGAGAGCTTAATGTGGTATTCAGTCCAAAAGAATATTGCATGTTCATTGTTGTAACCGTGAAATTTGTACAATTGTTCGGAATTAGAATTGTATAAATATTGGTCTCTACTTGCTATGGTATGTATCCATGTAGATTTGAGAGCATTACTGTAGCTATTTTGTTGTTAAATAATTAATATGGTGTTGTAGATAGTTGCTAGTGTGAATTTTCTCTTTCCTTGTCTTTCACTTGTATACAAATAAATTCATGGTGAAAAAGGTTGAAGTGTTTTTTGGAACAATCGGTTTTAAAACTTTATTACTATTGAAAGAGTTTGTGGTGATAAGATCATAGTGGATTGATTCCCTTTTGCATAGTCTCAAATGTTTTCTACTATCATTAGTTCATTATATCACTTTCCATATACGTTTTCACGTTCTGGATTGATTTGATTACGAAATTAAAATGTAGGCAAAATAAGTGACTTATGGGTTAAACCTATAACGATGACCGATTCATTATGATGAAATGCAACCTAGATTCTGTTTAGAAACAATCTTAAAGATCTGGAAGTTGAATTGGTTTGAAACCCTGATTTTATTTACGCAAAATGTGTACCTCAGCTTGGCTCTTTAATCATTCTCATACCTGGTATTTCTTCCTTTGCTGAAATAAGTGTTTCCTTGGTTTAAATGAGTTGTTGATACTTATCATTTGAAACATTTACTTCATTATTCCCAAGGTTGTGAATTTGACATACCCTGTTGGTATGGTCGTTGTGAAATCCCGCCTAGATTTTTCTTCATTGTTTTATATTATACTTGGGTTACATGATAAAAGTATATGGGCACATGTTCATTCTAAAAAAATATATCCATTTCTATCATATGATAGTTCATGCTCTATTTTGGTGTGTCGAATAAGCCCACTCCCCTGTAAAATTGTCAATCGCCACATTAACTTTTTTATTATACTTTCCATGGATATTAGTAAGCTTTTTTTTCCAAGAAAAAGTTGTTCTCAAATTTATATAAGTATAAATTCTTTTACAAAACATGCAGCAGCGAGTCTCGAACCCTTGATCGGCACTGTTATAAAGAACGGTCCAGAAAGCTTATGTCACTGTTCAAAGAAGTGACAAAGTGCAGAATTAAACTCGGTTACAGCATACAGCAAAAGTAAACCCCCCGAAAATAATGGACAGCGCTGGTCAATGCCTGAACTGGTGAAACTATTATCACAGAATGCAAAGGATAATAGGATCAACACTATCAAATAAGATCTGTGACAGTTGAGAACAGCCGATACGCTGGCATCAGTCAAAATGGAGCAACTGTCAAAAGGGTGACAATGGAGATAGGATCGATCCTGTACACTGCTATCAGTCGATAGAAAGGAGAGAGATCGAATCATTCAAATAAGTTGATGGAAGAGATTGGACTATCTTGTCCATCATCACAATGATAAACATAAATCCTTCCAACCTCTGAGCCAAGTGCACGTTTGGAGAGTGAATCTGCCTCAGAATTAAACGATATGGAGATATGCTGGTATTTTATGTCGGAGAATAAGGTTGATAGCTCCCTCGTTCTTTGCATCCAGCCTTCGATGTGTATAGAATGGAGATTACAAATGTGATTGATCCAGTCAATCACAATCCTCGAGTCACCTAATACAAGAAGATGATTTAAAGACCACTAGGACGCCAGAGTAAGGGAAACCCACAGGCCCATAAGTTCAGCTTTAGTGTTTGAACCTACTCCGCAGTTTAAGAACCAGTTTGTGATCCTCGAGGGGTGGGATTTGAGAGTGCCCCCTGCCCCACAACAGAGCCCATTCGAGTGAGCTGCTCCATCAAAGCAAATTAAAGTGGATCCTTCAGCAATCGAGTAGTCCCTTGCTTTGACTTGTATGTATTTTATAGGTTTCTGCTGTAGCTGAAAAGTGGATAGGATGCGATGGAGAACCACTTGCAGGGAGGGAGGCCTACCCTCAAAGACCACCAGATTACGCTCTTTCCAAGTCTGCCAGCAAACATGTGCCGCCAGGGAATGAGGGGCCATTGAAGCCGAGGTCCAAGAGATGAAACAATCAGCGAGAGAGCTGCCTTTCCAGTCTGTTGTGAGAGAGAAATGCAGTTTGAGAAAAGTCCAAAGATTAATAGAGAAGGCACAATGAACGAAAAGGTGGTGTAGATCTTCTGCAACATCTTTGCAAAGGGCACAGCGGCTGGGACCATGCCAGCCCCTCTTCTGAAGCACCTCCCAAGTGAGGATTTTACCTTGAACGCACATCCAAAAGAAGAGTTGAAGCTTCAATGGAAGGGGCCAATTCCAAATAGAAAGAAGTCTCGGGGAACAAGCAACCATAGCCAGTGGGTGTAAAAGAGCCATATAGACATTTTTTACAGTTAGATGACCCGAGGCATCTCCTCCAGCCCAAATGAGGGTATCCTGTCCACCATTTAAGGCTATGTCAGCCGATTTAAGAGCACTAGTAAAGGCATCCCATTCACTCGCCAACGAACCTCTCAACAAAAGTACACTACTGTGTAACCAAAGATCAGGGTGAGGGAACATGTGTGCTACCGATTTTGCCTGTGACAAGTGTACCAGATTTAAAGAAGAAAGACGCTCGCGGAGAGGTGAGGAGAGTATCGATCGGTTGTCCAAACCGAGGATTTTGTCTCTCCCTATTAATATTTCAGTTCCCGATCCGGGCAGCTAGCGGAGCCAATGTAAGATTACTGTAAGATTAGTAAGCTTGGATATACGAGCTTGACAAGTGTAGATATTAATTGCTTTATATAGTGTCACTTTTTAAAAAAGAAAAGGGGATCATATAAGTATTATTGTGAATATGTTAAGGATGGTATAATACCAAACCCCTAGTCATTATATTTGCTTCGAGATGCAATTTGATATATGTTCTAGAGTTTTATTGAGTATTCCTTTTGAGAATTGGTTTTCTTTATGCCATTACTTTTGTGTTTTCAACATAGATATGGTGTTTTGTTTTGACTGGTACAAGTTCTATTAAAATGATTTTTTGAACTTTATATAATCTTTGATTCTGGTTTAATGCAATGTTTAATTTATTCGATATAAATAAAGACATAAAAACATGGAATTTCATAAATATCATTTTAAAGAGGAAGTTTAGGGAATCTTTGACTGAGTGTTAAAAGAGTTTTTAAGAATTTTTAATCCATTGCTAATTTATATTGATAAATATATTATTAATTTTTATTAATAAGAATTTTTTTTACGAATCTTTAACTTATTGTTAGTGTTAGAATAAACTTGATTCAATGAAAGAGTCAAAGTTGTTAGGTCAACAATGTCGGTTTTAGGCACATGGTTTTGGTAACCTGTGGTTTTAGAGCCCATGGATTACATGTAATGAAAGCCTTTAAAAGGTTGGTGGTACTCCATTGTAATTTACTGAGCGCTGAGTGGTGAATGCTCAATTGATTGGGCAAGGAGGTTGGCGATCTTGGTCAGGTTTGATCAAGGAGAATAATATATCTATTGTTAGCTAGTTTTTATTGATAAAGACTTTGATAAGGAACCCAACTTTTCTTTATTAGAAATGCCCTTTAAAAGTTAGTTTATTATTTTTGAAATTGTTTTATTTAAATTAATAAAAGAATTACAACGGGTTCAAAGAGGTCATGCATCATAAGTGGCTCGCTTGAAGCTTGTGCAAATGAAACAATTATGAAGGCGCACACCATTTTAAAACACACATACTTCTACTTTGTTAAATTGTGATAAGAATACTATTTTGTCAAAGTACATAAGCATTTGCACATAACCCTAATCGCTTATTCAAATCTCAAGGAAATTGAACCTTGACAAATAATTTGACATGACATCATATTCACCACTAAATGATGATCCATTGAGCCATTATACAGTAAAATAACAATGCCAATCACATCTACATGTTGTTATATCAAGAACAATAAAAACAGTGCATCATCATCATCATCATCATCATATAATTTTAAGGTCACAACTTAGCTAGATACCAACTTGATGTATGTGAACCTAATTACTTATTAGTACCTCAAGGAAATTGAACCATGTTAAACAATTTAACATGTCATCATCTTCACCATTAAACCATGAGCCCATTGACCCATTGTATTTTAAAAGAACAATTCCAATCATGTTTGTATGTTGTTGTATCTAAAACAATTTAAACAATACATCTTATATACCAACAACAACAACAACAATTTCATTTTAGGATAATAGAAACCCCTTGTTTGTGAGACAAGATACCATTTCCACACAATAATTTTATTATTTACTTTACAAAGATGTATATACCCTAACTCCACTCCATATTCAAACACATGAATTGAATAAAAAAAACACATATTCTTAATTACTAACCCCACTCCAACAATGCTTAAAATATTACCACTAATTTTATTAATTAATTTAAAAATAATAATATTTCCCAATTGAACTTCAACTCCCCTTAAAGTATTTAACTTAAAAAAAATATCATCATCATTACGTATGCAAGGCAAGCATGACTATACATACCTGTGAATCATCATGCCTATATGAAGTATACTCAACATTGAATAAACATCCAATGTTCTAAGCTAATTGGAGCGTGCTTACCATATCATGATAAGTAAAATCTCAAAGTAAAAATTAAAAACTTTTTTCATTT